>JAZHYW010012336.1:0-71534 GCA_037355805.1 Ixodes ricinus
GATCAAGTCGCCGCAACCAAGGCCTACCCCCGGAATTCGGACCCCTGCCAGAGAAACCAAGGAAGAAGACCGTGACGATGGCCACTCCACCCGTCGTTGTCCTACCCGTCGCTGCCCGTACGCCCACGTCCTTCCATGGTGAGCCTTATGAAGACATCGAAGACTGGCTACAGCAGTACGAGCGAGTGGCCCAGCACAACCGATGGACGGACGAACAGCGCCTGCAGAATCTTTACTTCGCGCTCGAAGGGACGGCCAGGCACTGGTTCGAGAATCGCGAGACTTCCTTGATCTCGTGGACCTCCTGCAAGGATGCGCTGAGACGAACATTCACCAACCAATATCGACGGGAGAGGGCCGAGGACCTTCTTCGAATGAGGACCCAGGGCGCAAACGAGACTATCACCAGTTTCGTCGAGGATGTTTTGCGCCTGGTCGCTCGCGCCGACCCTCAAGCCACCGACGAAAAGAAGCTGCGGATACTAATGCGAGGTGTAAAGGACGACATCTTCGGTGGTCTTGTTCGGAACCCCCATCGACCGTCGAAGATTTCGTCACGGAGGCCACGAACATGGAACGTGCCCTCCTCGCAAGAGCCAGCCACTACCATCGGCACTCGAGCGTCGCTGCTGCTTCTGCATCGGGCTACGACATCAGCCCAAGCATCCCCGGCCTTCGCGACATCATCCGTGACGTCGTCCGGGAGGAGCTTAGAAGCTCCTGCCGACTGCTGAACGCCCGGCCTCAATCTCCATTGCCGAGGTCGTCCGAGACGAGGTTCAGCGAGCGATCCAACCAGATGTCCCTGTCACCGTGGCCGCACCCGAAGAACCGACGCTGACCTACGCCGCCATGGCCCGACGACCGCCGCAAGCTCACCGCCAGGTCACGGCACCACCCCGACGTGAACCTCCAGCGCCGCAGTATTCCCGCCGCCAGGAAGATCGGGCGCACGTCCGCCCAGAACAAGCTGCGCCACGAAAGACCGACGTGTGGAGGACGGCCGATCGACGCCCGTTGTGCTATCATTGCGGTGAAGCCGGCCACATTTACCGTCGATGCCCCTACCGACAACTGGGGCTGCGCGGGTTCCACCCGAACGACCCGCGTCCAAGGTACGACGAACGCCCTCGCGACATCGAGGAGTACCTCCGACGTTCGCCATCTTCTACGCCGCCTCTCCGCCATGAGTCCCGCTCACCGTCGCCCAGACGGTCAGCGTCTCCAGCGCCACGACCCCGCCGAGAGAGCCTGTCTCCCCTGCGTCGCCGGGAAAACTAAGTGCGGCAACGCCTGGAGGTGGCGTTGCCGAAGACGACCGAAGTAAAGAGCCTCCAAGAACGACGGAGCGCTCCCACTCTCCCGACGCTACGCATCGCAACGACGCCCCTGAAACGGTGTCCAACAACCTAAACGTCGTCATCGACGGCGTCGACGCATCAGCACTCGTGGACACCGGAGCAGACTACTCAGTCTTGAGTGGGAGGCTCTCCCGCCGCCTTCGAAAAGTCATGACGCCGTGGGATGGACCCCAAATACGAACCGCCGGAGGACACCTCATTACACCAGTCGGGAGATGCACTGCTCGCGTCGAGATCCACGGTGAGACGTGCCCTGTGAAGTTCGTCGTTCTGCAAGACTGTGCGAGGGATGTTATCCTCGGAATGGACTTTCTCTGCGAGTATGGCGCCGTCATCGACCTCGGAGCAAACCGGTTGACACTACGAAAACCTGTTTCACCACCGGAGGAACCCAAAGCGACATCATCCGCGGTCCGAGTTCTCGCAAGCCACGTGAACTTACCGCCGCGGTCGAGTGTTTTCGTGCCCGTCGGGATCACCGAAGCTTTCTGCGGCGAAGTTCTGCTCGAGGGAAGCCTCCAGTTGCTCCTAGGAAGAGGAATAGGCGTCGCAAGAGGAGTAGCGGAACTTCAGGATGGCCGCACTGTGGTACTCGTGACGAACTTTCGGAATGAAACGCAACACCTCACGAAAGGTGCAGCCGTTGGCCACGTCGAGGACCTCCAAAACTCCGCCGAAATCGCCGCCATTACTGACGAACCCTTGACACCTCAGCAAGACAGTACGTCGCCTGCGCAGCTCGACATCGACCCTAAGCTTCCGGGCCCGAAACGACGGCAGCTGATTAACCTCCTCGCCGAATACCGCGACTGCTTTGCTACGTCGTCGAAGGTGCGCCAAACAGCCGTTGCGAAGCACCGCATCGTTACCGAGGACGACGCGCGCCCTGTGCATCGATCACCGTACAGAGTCTCCATTAAAGAAAGGGAGGTGATCCAGGAGCAAGTTCAAGAGATGCTGAACGACGACATAATCCAGCCATCAAGCAGTCCGTGGGCCTCTCCAGTCGTACTGGTTAAGAAGAAGGACGGAACGCTTAGGTTCTGCGTGGACTACCGACAGCTGAACGCGGTGACGAAGAAAGACGTCTATCCACTCCCCCGCATTGACGACACTTTAGACCGGCTGCGCCACTCTCGATACTTTTCATCGATGGACCTGAAGAGCGGCTACTGGCAGATCGAAGTCGACGAACGGGACCGAGAGAAGACAGCTTTCGTCACGCCGGATGGACTGTACGAGTTCAAGGTTATGCCCTTCGGACTGTGCACGGCGCCAGCAACTTTCCAGCGTGTCATGGACACCGTACTGGCAGGACTGAAGTGGCAGAGCTGTCTCGTCTACCTCGACGACGTCGTAGTGTTTTCCGGCGACTTCGACGAGCACTTGCGACGACTCCGAGCTGTTCTCCAAGCCATACAGACCGCCGGACTCACCCTGAAGCCGTCAAAGTGTCGGTTCGCCTATGACGAACTGAAGTTCCTAGGTCACGTGGTTAGTAACGAAGGCGTTCGCCCCGACCCAGAGAAGACTCGCGCCGTCGCAGCATTTCCAGCGCCGAGAGACAAGAAGGCCGTGCGAAGGTTCCTTGGATTATGTGCCTACTATCGCCGCTTCGTTCGAGATTTCGCAAGGATTTCCGCACCGCTCACAAACCTCACGAAGGACGCCGAGAAGTTCGAATGGGCCGAGGAGCAGCAGCAGGCATTCGACGAGCTGAAGCGACGACTGCAGACTCCTCCTGTTCTTGGACATTTCGATCAGGATGCGGAAACCGAAATTCACACGGACGCAAGTAACGCTGGACTTGGCGCGGTACTGGTACAAGTGCAACAAGGCACCGAGCGAGTTATCGCCTACGCAAGTCGGACACTGTCCAAAGCGGAGAAAAATTACTCCACGACTGAAAAAGAATGCCTTGCGGTCGTCTGGGCAATCACGAAGTTTCGTCCGTACTTGTACGGGAGCCCGTTCCGTGTAGTCACGGACCACCACTCGCTCTGCTGGCTTGCGAACCTCAAGGACCCGTCAGGACGACTCGCTCGATGGAGTCTCCGACTACAGGAGTTCAACATGACTGTGGTCTACAAGTCAGGCCGCAAGCACAGCGACGCCGATTGCCTGTCCAGAGCCCCTGTCGAGACATCCTCCGGTAGCAGCGACGACGATGACGACGAGTGCTTCCTAGGGGCGGTGAACACCGACGACATGGCGCGACGTCAAAGAGACGATCCTGAGTTGCGCGCCCTAATCGAGCACCTCGAAGGACGAGGGGGTACTATCCCCCGTGTCTTCTTGAGAGCCCTGCCGACCTTCGTCCTCCGACAAGGTGTGCTTTACAAGGAGAACTTCGGAGACAACAGCTCACCATGGTTGCTGGTAATCCCTGCCGACCTTAGAGAGGAGATCTTCCAAGCCTGTCACGACGACCCAACGGCTGGGCACCTTGGCTACAGCAGGACGCTCGCCAGGATTCGAGAAAAATACTACTGGCCAAGGCTACCGAAGACCGTTCACCTCTACACTCGATCATGCCACGAGTGTCAGCGACGCAAGAAACCGCCGACGAAGCCATCAGGACATCTGCATCCGATTGCTCCCCGTCTACGCCGTTCCAGCAGATCGGAATGGATTTACTTGGCCCTTTCCCGCCGTCAACGTCGGGAAACCGCTGGATAATCGTCGCCACAGATTATCTCACACGGTACGCCGAGACGAAAGCCCTTCCATCAGGTACGGCTGTGGAAGTCGCCAAGTTTTTCATCGAGTCCATTGTCCTCCGGCACGGCGCCCCCGAAGTCCTCATTACCGACCGTGGATCATCGTTCATGGCCCAGCTGACGCAAGAGATCCTTCGTCTCAGTGGCACCGGCCACCGTCGAACCACTGCGTACCATCCGCAGACAAATGGACTAACAGAACGGCTGAACAAAACCATCGCCGACATGATCTCAATGTATGTCGACGTAGAGCACAAGACTTGGGACGAGGTGTTACCCTACGTCACATTTGCTTACAACACGGCGGTGCAAGAGACCACAGGAGTAACACCGTTTCAGCTGGTGCATGGCAGAAAAGTGTCGACCATGCTCGACGCAATGCTACCCCACGAGCCAGCTGACGATGGGATACCCGACGCCCAGGTGGTTGCTCAACGAGCCGAAGAAGTTCGCCAGCTCGCCCGACTCCGAATTCAAGATCAACAACGTGTCGACGCTACCCGGTACAACCTTCGCCGGATCGACGTTCGCTTCAAGCCCGGAGACCGTGTGTGGGTTTGGACCCCAATACGACGACGCGGTCTAAGCGAGAAACTCCTGAAGCGCTACTTCGGACCCTACAAAGTGCTTCGCCGACTCGGCGATCTGAACTACGAGGTGATGCCCGACGGAACACGGACTTCATCACGCCGCCCTCCACGACCCGAAGTCGTCCACGTCGTGCGCCTCAAGCCGTACTACGCGCGATAAGACTGTGAACTGTGATCTCGTGCAACACTTGATAGGATTGTGTTTTGCCAGCCTCCGTATTTTCCCATTCTTTTGTTTGTCCTGCTCTGTTTTGTTGCCTTTCACGTGGCATCGAGACGATGCCTTTTTAAAGGGGGAGTAATGCCACGCGCGTCGGCGAGCAAGCGCGTGCGTGGCCGAGTGGTTACCGCGCTTGACTTTCGTGCGGAGGCCCAGGGTTCGATTCCTGGGAGTTCCGCGGATTTTATTTATGCTTTCAGTTTAATGTTCTGGTGAATTCGAGAACATTGTTGTTTATTCTAGGCCCGAATGTTCTACGCGTCGAACCTTCCACGCCGATTATTCCAGAAGCCCACGCGTGTACATAAGGGGCTCCGCGTGGCGAGCCGCAGTCAGTTTCGCCTCAGCGTTCGACTCTGCTGTCACGCCGACTTCGACGCCCGCGACGCTCTGCTTGTTATCTTTCTGTTTCCCTTTTATTTTTGGGCACAAGTTCGCCCCATTAAACGTTCAGTTTACTTCAGTTATTATCGCCTCATCACTTGTCATTCGTGACAATATCAGTCCCAGAAAATTACCTATATAGCGGCGTGTCCGAAACGATCGACCATGTTAGCGAGACATGACTGTATTGTGTTTTTTTAATCGCGAAGACAGATATTCTTGCGCCATAGTTGCATCTGAGTTTGCAAAACTTTAAACAGTCACTTGACGAACTATAGCAGTAATATTTGGTGCTCGCCGATAGCTTTTAAACGTGAAAAAGCACCATGTCGTGTTCACGCCATCGGTGTCGCACGTTTTCATCTTCACTGTAGCACCTCTTGCTAACGTAGATACTGCGCGCATTATTAATTTTTTTCCCGCATAGCAACGCTTGTTTACAATGAGAGTGTAATTTTTGTTTCTGTCATGCACATTACTGAATAAAGGCGTCAACGAGCGCGGAAATTGCTGCATCTTTTTCGATTCCCTGGAAGACGCCGACGACCAGTAACGGACTGTCAACTGCTGGACACAAGGTTGGCAAGCAGAACGTACAATTTTTTGCCATAACAAGTGGCATGGCACGCGCGAACCGTAAATTTCCAAACAAAACCTATTGCAGTACCGGCGGTACCGCAGTAGGCAGCAGCGGCAGGGCACGGCGGAAGGCCTGCGCCATGTTGGATTTTGAGCGGCTTCGTCTTCGCAAACGGCTGGAAGCCGCTCAAGCTAGCTCGACGGCAGTCAAAAGTCATAATTAAAACGTTAGCCCTCCATTTTATGAACATGGTTTTTGTTTCTTATTTCAGTTTCGCAATCTATCGATATAGCAATGAGTCGCAGATTCGTTGCCGTAATGAAGCGCCTCCGGCCACGGAAGCGCTGCTGAGCGCCCAGTTTACCCAGAAATGACTCCATTCCACTCCAGAAATCGACTCCAGACTCTATGGCAGTAACCGGGCACTGCTTTTGCGTCGAAGCACTGTCGCTCGGTCGACACCTGCGGCTTGCGCGCGGCGCGAGAAGGTCGATGCTAGGAGCAGCAGCAAGCTGCTTGCACGTGCGCCAGCGGAGCACGCCCATAGTGTCTTTCCCTGGCGTGCGCAGTTTTTATTGTTTGTTATACGTATCGTAATTTTATAATTAGCTGCACTTATAGCAAAACACCGCGACATACGAGGCAGAAGAACAAGTTTGGACACGTGACGAGTGCTGACTCCCAACTGAAGGTTACTACTACAGATATTTAGTATATAATATATGAGCACATCCATACGTCCACTCCCAGAGCTCGTCCATTAACCCTCTTGTTCTTTAGGCTCGTATGCCTCGCTGCGAATGCCATAATGCAGGTCTACCAACTCGCGCACTCAGCAAGCATTTTCCTTAATTGTAGTGACTTGAGCCTTGAATAATACGCCACTCTGTGCAGATTCTGGTCCGATCTGTCCAGCGCACCTATTAATTCTCGCTTTTATGTATCGTATGCCCAGCGATATCTCTTCAGTGCTGTCATTATTATCGCTTTGTATCGCAAGGGCGAAATGAAAGTCGAAACATTTCGTGCACAGAAGACCCGTGGTGCTTGATGACGTGTCACCGGAACCACGCGGAGGCTCCGGTGAACAACGTGCCACGTGCGGTGTCTGAGAAATAGTGAAACGTCATAGACGCGAAATATAATTCGTTGATAAGCACAACCATACTCTTTGTAAAAAACAAAACAAATGCTGCAACAGACCGACGCGGATGCCTCGGACCGTACAGTAGGACCTTCATGTGCACTTTCGCGAAGTCACTCTACGCTACAGCTCCAGCAACAGCCTGGGCCGGCTAACTAAATTACCCTGTCCGAACAGGGCGTATCTCAAAGAGCTATAGCCATTTTAAGTTGCCGCCCATTATCCACGATAAACAGGATCGTGCGGGCGTTCTGTCAAGAGCTGTGGATCTCCCAGTACATACTTCGTGAATTCGCCTCCGGCAGCTTGGACGGAAGCCATTCGACGAGGGCATGCTTTTAAATAGGCGGGTTACCCGGTCCGAAGCGCGCAGCCGCTCCCACTCAGCTTCGACCGCAGCCCACAAGTCGTCCGCCGAACGCCGCTGGAGAGGCCGGTGGGAAAGGCTTTTCTTCATGCCCCCTCCCCCCGACATTTTCAATGATGTTCATGTCTGATCCTTGAGGGGGGGGGGGCGCTCAAGAACCTTTACCCTCCAGTCTTCTAACAGTTCTGTCACGGACCGTGCCTTGTCGGATTGGGATGCGGTCTTGCTGAAGGTAGAAGTAGCCATCGCTGAACGGGCCGTCCATAACGTACGACAGTAGCACGGTCTCGATGGCGTCCATGTAAGCGGCGGTGTTGAAGCGGCCATCAAGGCGCACCAGGGGACCCAGTCCGTCCTTGGAGAGCGCGGCCCACACGCTCACGGAGCAGCGGCCGCTACTGGCCACGCGCTGGAAATTGATCGGACTGAACTTGACAAATTAGTAAATTATTTCGTCAGCGTTTGTCTAAGTTTAATGTTCTATATGACATGACTTACGTGAAGTTGCGCGCCCAGTGCAAATACTTTCGTGAAACCTGTGCTCAGTAGTAATTGCGTTTGTCAAGGATCTAAAATAAAAGCACGTGCTGAATTCTCCGTTTCTAAGACAGAGTAAACTGAAAAATCAATCGCCTAGCATTCTCAACGAAATTGTGCAACTCTTCGATGATTAGCCAAAACTCTTACCTGGTCTGGTGGGCTCACCAGAATCCGCTAACGCTTGTCCCAGCGCGTCGTGAAGGCAGATTCATCTGTGAACATCACGTTCTGCCAGATCGCCACTGTCCACGATGAATGTTCTTCCGCGAACAGCAGCCGTTTGTGCCTGTTCTCAGCCGGAAGCATCGGCTTTATAGCGTTCACGTATTGTTGAAACGCTCACTGTAAGGCCCAATTCACTGCCTACTTCTTTAGCCGTCAGCGTTGGGTCGTCGGCTGCAGCAGCCACGATCATTCGGTCTTCGTCGTCCGTCGTAACCTTCGGTCTTCAGCCACGCAGAAGGTTTTCGTTACGCCGTTCAAAACGGAACGCTTGCAAAATCCTATTGATAGTCGACACCTGGCGACCGCTTAACCCTGGCTATAGCTCTTTGCGATAGGCTCTGCTCAGGCAGGATGATGAAGTTATTCCGCTTCGAAATTTGTACGGCTGGCACACCGGTGGTTACCAAAGAGAGCGTCAGCAAGCGGTTCCTCGCTTTTTATAAGAATCGACTGATAACCTCGCACGAAAACATGCGCATTGCTTAAAAAAATCGAGGCATCCGCATTGGCCTGTTGCAGCATTTTTTATTATAAAGAGTATGGTTGTGTCAATAAACTAATTTATTTCGCGTATAGGACGTTTTAATATTTCTCAGAAACCGCTTGTGCCACGTTGTTCACCGGAGCCTCCGCGTGGTTCGGTTGACAACGTCATCAAGCACCACGGGATTTCTGTGCACGAAATGTTTCAACTTTCATTTCGCCCTTGTGATGCGCAAAGCGATAAACAATGACGGCGCTGAAGGGTCATCGCTGGGCATTCGATACACAAAGCAATAATTAATGGGTGTGCTGGGCAGATTAGACCAGAATCTGCACAGACTGATGTATTGTTCAAGGCTCAAGTCACTGCAATTAAAGGGGTAGGGAAACGAAATTCCAGCGCTCATTTTCTAGCTTGAATGTGTTGCATGTTGCACCCTAACCTCAAAAACACCAGTCTTCCGTTGAAAGGCACAAGAAAACTAATTTTAAAGCTAAATAAACGATCTTTCAATGTGCACCTGGTGGATGCATGCGGAGCCTATTTGGGAGGTAATCTAGCAACGTTGGGGAACTTGCTACGTAGTCGTGACGTAGCAGATTCCTTCTGAGCAGCGCCGCTCTTTGGAATTTCAACATTTTCCTTCTTAGCTTTCCTCCTAGCTCAACTCACAAATCGCGCATTGTACCAAACGGTCCAAGAAGACGGAAAGGAAGGACTCCCCTCTTTCTCGGACCCTCGTTCGTGCAACCGGACACAGCCATTCTCCCCTAGAAGATTAGCCCGTCGCTCAAAACTCAAACAAAAGTTGCTTTCCCCACCCCGTTCAGCCCTAAGCTGACAGTGTTGTGGAAGCTACGTGCTCCTTGGGCCAGCCACACGCTCGTCACCCCACGGGTACTTCGAACGGCTCGGTTGTAACGCGCTGACGCTATTGACACCACCACAACGCTGACAACGCCACCAAGGGCAAAGCTCATAACCACGCCAGCCTTGCTACGTCACGAATGCGGGGAATCTTTTCTTTCTGTTTTTGTTTGCGCCGGATATCCCATGACGCATCGCGCTCTCCGTTCGCTTCTCTTCGAGCGCTTGCTCGAGTGCACCGTTTGGAACGAAAAATATAGCCAGTCGTTCAAAATACAAACGTGCGATTATCATTTACGGTTATTATCCGTCATGCTTGACTCATTTCCGAACGAAATTTGAATATTTCAATTTTTGTTTCCGTACCCCTTTAAGGAAGATGTTTGCTGACTGCGCGAGTTAGTAGACCTGCATTATGGTGTCAAACCCGTTTATAACGAACAGCAGGAAACGCTACGATCAGTTCGATGTAGCAAGTAGTTCGATATAGCAAAAACCATTTACTACGAACTTTCACGATGCGTTCGTTGTAATGCGAGAGCTTCTCTTTCTCTCTCATCTCTTCGCTTTCACCTTGTAATAAAACGCTAAAAAAATATTATTTTTTGTTTGCATGCGTGCAGAGTTTGTTTTTTTAGCTTATCTCCCCTTCTGAATCACTTATTTTCGAAGGCAACCGCTTTGGGATGAAGTTTTTTTTTTTTCTGTGCGTGCGTTCAGTGTTTTTTTTTAGCTTTTTTCCCTTCTGAATCGCTTCTCTTTGTCAATTTTGTTCGCGGCTTGAGCTTTTAAAAATATATTTCTTTTCTAGATTTTTTTGGGGAAGGGGCAGGCCAGAAGGCGATTGTTTGCACGTTTTTGGAAGCCGTCCCGAGGGGAAAAAGTTCGATATAGCCAATATATTGTTCGTTATGAAAAGTACTTTTACTAGACAGTGATAACGGCGCACAGTTTACATCGTCCGAGTTTAAAATGTTTTTGAAAGAACACAGAATTCGACAAGTTCTCACTTCAGCCTACCACCCAAGCAGCAACGGCCTCGCGGAGAGATTCGTTCAGACGCTAGAAAACGCACTTTGAGAAGGCCCGGCAAACAAAAATATTGAAAAATAGCTCGGCTATGCCGGGATATACGTAGCGTGAGCTTATGCGCACAAAATGAGAGGCGCTATCAAGTGACTCCGGTGCAGCGTCAGACTTGGCTACTGCGCAACGGAAGCGCACAGCTGAGCACGCGGCGGCGCCAGTGCGCCTGCCGCGGCTATGACGTCACTCCTCCGGAATGCGCAGACCGCCGAGGCGGGCGCGGCGGCGGCGGAGCGGAAGGCGGCGGCTTCGCGTGGCTCTCATAATGAGCCGTGCTCATTATGCGAGCCGTGCTCATTATGCGGAACGCGTGGCGGCGGCGGCTCCGCCGCCGCCACGCATTCTGTTGCGCGTGGCGCGTGGCTCGCATAATGAGCACGGCTCATTATGAGAGCCACGCGAAACTGCTCAACCTCGGCCAGTGTAGCTAACGCTACAAAACTTTATCAGAATTCCTTATGGCGTACCGCAACACACCCCACGCAACAACACAGGCAGAGCACGTCAGTTCGCGCAAAAATCGAGGCGAAATGCTGTCAGCAATGTGTTTCAAGTGAACGATAAAGTGTATCGTGAGCAATTTCAGGAGCGGACCGAGATGGCTGCATGCTACAGTCCTTCAGCGAACGGGCCCAGTATCCTACGAGGTCAAGGTGCGGACACCACATGGGCCCTGTACTTGGAGACGACACAGGGACCATCTGCGGCCTGCACACACTCCAGTGACGGCGTCAGCATTCGTGAGAGAGGAAGGGGCCGACACCATCTATCTAGCATCAGGAGCAATGCACCAACTTCCCTGGCCGTCTCCGCAAGCCCACCTGCGCTCGTCACCACCTGCGATGCCTTGACGGGGCGGTATCCCCACCGGGAGAGAGGATTGCCTGACCGCGCTATCAAGCTCCATTGAGGTTTCGATTTGCGGTGGAGGAAGTGCTTGAGGCTGCCGCTGCTCCACTATCGGCGCCGAGAGTATGACGTCACCAGTGAGCTATAAAAAACCACACCGCCATGCGCAAAAAAGAAAAAGAAAAACATCCCGGATGCCGTTGAATAAAGTACTTCGCATCATTCTACCGCTTCATACTTGTATCTGCCCGCGAACATCTCCGAAAGTACATTGTATTTTCAGTTCTTTACTTCAAGCACATAGTGCCCGGTGCCCTCCGAAAAAAACAGTATAACTTTTCGCTAACTGGATTATGGAAGCAGGAAGTTAACTGGTTTTCTGTTTGGAAACCTGAAATCCAGTTTGCAGGCCTGCGAACTGGATTTTAGGTTTAGAGCAAAGAATCCAGTTAGATTTGTTTGTTTTCGAATGCGTCCTTTTTAAAGGCTGCACTTGTTTCACAATCGCGCCGCAGTTTTCACGTATCGCGAACTCGACAAAGACAACTGAAACGTGCCGCACTTTACCTTCGTATCCAGAGGTGAAGGCCATTATCGAAGTTTCTGGAAGGGAAGTGGATACGACCTAGTACATTAGCTGGTCGTTCACAGCACAGCTGATTGAACGCAGTAATGAAACGTGCAGCTGTATTCTACGTCTTAATGGTATGTTGAAATGAATGGTAGATTTCCTATTTTGTACGAACAATTCGTGACTGGTGCATCCTGCGCAATAAACAACGACAACAAATACATTTATATAGTTTTAAGATAAGATAAATACTCTTCCATGTATACACGCACCGCTTGCATGCCGTTCCTTGAAAAGACCTCTAGAAAAGTTTACCTTCAACAAGACCTGCGTGGCACTGGGCCTGCAGGCTAGAACCCGGACGCAACCAACACAACCAGCGTATACACATGCAGTGCCCTATGGCCATTCACCTTGCAATCACCCGTGACCAAGGGACCGCGTTTGTCCCGAAATGTAGGGAATTGCGTTCATTACAGACCTCCAGAAGTGTGAGCACAGGTGTTCCCGAGCGACGCATGTTGGCGGCGGCGGCAACTAAACCCTGTCAGCCTTGCGCAGGGCTCCGGGAGCACCGTAGAAGACCAGGTACTTGACGTAGAACATGCAAGTTCAGGCAAACGCCGCAGCCCACAAGACTGGGCAGATCCATTGAGAGACACAGCTCTGGGCATCCAGACCAGTGCTGAACTGCACGTTTAAAAGGAGTGGAGATGCCGTCGGTCCAGTGACCGCGTTTCCATCTTTCTTGCAATGTTACGTTAATATTTAGTTTCACCTTAAGCCTAGACAGGTAGGTTTTTAAGTTCGCTTTTTCCTCTAAACGGCGCTGAAACCGCGCAAAGATCAAAGGCTTCTCTTCGGAGAGTGGCACATGTGTCCACTCTCCGAACCAGTCCAATCACCAGTGGCGTGGGCAGAGACGTGGCTGATGTTTTCTTCTTCGTTGTTTCGGTCGGTCGCGGAGTTGGAAGCGCCGCGTTGTTGGTTTTCTTTTCTTTTTTGTGTGTGTGTGTCCTGCGTTTTTGGCGTTGGCTCCTGGGGATGGAAGTTCAGGGAAGGGAGGCTGGGGTTTGGGGTTGGAGAGAGAAGTTGGCGGGCTGTCTGTCTGTATATTTTCATCGGCGCTCGGCATGTGCTGTGGGTTTGTCGGGCTTTTCAAAGGAACTGCTGGAATGGAAGGCGACCCACGCCTTTGAGTGCTTGGTAAGTACGGGATGTTCCGGGACCAGACGACTGGACGCGGTCGTATCCTTATACGTTCGCTCGTTCTGGTAAGCGCTTGTTTTTGGACGTTTTACTTGAGTTTGTTTATGTTTCCCCTTAACATTCAATATCAAGGCCACTCCTCTTTTTTGGCCTAAAACAGTTCACGATACGTACCCTTCCTACCTGCAGTTTACGAATCTAATGATCTCAGATTCAGCTGACATTGCCTAAAGATTAGCCAATTATACTAGGCAGTGGCGTTCCACATTGTGCACACATGATATCTATCAGGCTGAACTATTCTTGCCATTTGTTTGGTTAAATGTTTGGGTCTATCCTAGTGGCAGGCATGTTGCACGACACAGTTCCCGTGAACAGGACATCGGCTGTTTTTACTGGATTTGCTCCGCCGCGTTATTGACGAACGTAAATTTTTTGTTTGTGACGTAGATAAACATTCTGTTGCGCTAGTAACTTTGATGGCAACGTTTCAAGCGTGAGAGAAGCACACAAAACCGGCATCAGCTTGTTCGTGCTGATTTTGTCACTCTTTTTACATTAACTATCTTATCCGTTTACTTAGTTGTTCAATAAAACTAAATTGAATATTTCTCTTATAGCGACGCGTATTATACATGTGCATACTTACAAGGTGTGGCTATTAAACAAGAAATCTCATCTGTATAAATATTGACTTAAAAATTATCACTTGTAATGTTGTCTCCTTTTTCCCTGGTTCCTACACCGCTCATGCAAATCTTCGATTGCTAAAAGCAGTGCTGTATGTCATCAAGTGATAAGACCTTCATAAGCTCCGTCGCTTTTGCCTTCACAACCCAGAATTGATGTTGGGGAATAGGAAAAAGTGAGATGGGATCAGGTCCGATGAGTACTGTGGATGATCCAACATGGTGATGCTATGCTGAGCCAGGAACGACATGGCTTGAAATGTGGAGGAACAGTTCATGGAATATTCGTCAAGACAACGCGCCAGCACACAAAGCCTTGTCAGTCATGTCGTTTCTGGCTCAGCATAGCATCACCGTGTTGGAGCATCCACCGTACCCACCTGACCTGACCCCATCTGACTTTTACTACTCCCCAAGATCAAGTCTGGGTTGAAAGGAACGAGGTTTGACTCTGTTGATGCTATCAAGGCAAAGTGCGACCGGGCTCACGAGGGGCTTATCACCTGATGACCCAACTGTGCTGCTTTCGGCAATGGAAGATTCGCATGGAGCGGTGTAGAAAACTGGGAGGAGAGCACATGGAAAGACAACATTACAATTGTGTAATTGATTGAATACTTTATTTTAAATTTCGTTATTTAATAGCTACAGCTCGAATGTCTCACCATGGACGGCACGGTAAAGCGCTGCTTTATTCCAAGCCACTTCGCTCGTAGCCCTCTATATTATTTCCGAGCGGAGATTCAGAAGAAATTTCTTCGATCGAGCTTCATCCAGTGTTAGCCTGTAGAACGGATCTGCCTGCCTCGACAGCGCAGACGTAGATCGAGCACGATCTGTGCTGCGTCGATCAGCTGGGACTCCCGTTCGTGCTTCACTCAATGAACAAACCCAGCCGAACGCCGACACGTTGCATTTCCACCTTAAAACCCAGGCACTGAGTTCCCAGGGGACTGTATCTAAATAACTATATACCGTAAAATTCCGAGCAAGCGCCCCTACCCGAGCAGGAAGCCCCCCCCCCCCTAACTTCACTGCTATACTTCGTTTCGAGCTTCCGGTCCGAGCGCAGCCAAAGCTACGTGTAGGCCGGAGCCAATCACACGCCGGCAATAGGTCACGCGATCTCGCCTGCACTTTCAGTATCACTCCGCTGCGCCGCTGGTCGTCCGCGCCGCCCGCGCTCGCCGAGTAGCCAAGGGAATGTATTTCGTCTGCTACGGGTGTATTAACGGTATCGTCTGCTACAGGTTTAAAAAGTGCCCTTTCACGTTCTGAAATTTAGTCACAGAGGATGCCAGTACGTAGGCTGGCCGCAGGCGTCTGTGTCCGAGGCTTTCCACCTGTTCGCCATAATTTCGAGATGTAAGTACACGTTGGAAGGTGCTCGATGACTCGGCCGTCGATGTTTCCTTGTATTTTCTGGATATACCAGGGCTCGAGGCGCAGTCCTTTCCACCAGCTTCTCGGCGTTGAATGTGATCGACAGGTAAAGAGGGTGCCCTGATTTCGCCGCGTATCAGTGAATTGTAGTTGCCCGGTTCGGTTAACAACTTCGCGGTACGACGCGGCCGGAGTCTCCTGCCAAATGTGAAAGTAGACATTTATCACAACCTCTCGCGCCTGACGTCCAAACGTGCCTTTGCGAAAGGACGTTTTGAAGCGACTCGGTGAGGAAAGCAGCGACGGACATAATTCGGACATTACGGGAACGAAATCGCACAGAAAAACCGAGCGCTGCAGCCGTCTTGCCAGCGGATGCACGTGTTTTCACCAAACCAGATGCATTTACATATATTAATAAAAACATAAACTTCAGATCTTTAATTCCTTTAGTTGCAAATCATTCACAGCAGTACACATCTGGAATGATTTGTGCGATATTTACGCACAAGAGTTATTTAAAAAAAATATACTTTTGCGGTCTACTTTGTGGTGCGTAGGAATGCTCTTCTCAAAGCTGCGAACCGCCCCTCAGCCTTGTGGCTGCGCTCGGACGGAAGCTGAAACGAAGTATGTTTCGCATTTCCGTGCCATTCCGGGAAAGCGCTCCTCCCCGCTCCGCACCCGTATCACGCACCGCGCTGCACCGCGCCCAGAGCAACACTGGCCTGTGAAATTTAGTCCAAGAATCCAATCCAATCCAATCCTGCTGTTTACAGCCCAATCAGCCCGGTCGCTTGCGCCATTGTCGCTTTGTTTTGAGGGTGAAGGTCGGCTATGCCTTCTTACACAGTTCAAAGAAAATCGAGGTCGTCCAATGGCATTTTGAAAACGGAAAAACGCGTACACCAGGCGTCTCGACACATTAAGCTTGACCGGATACGGGAATGGATAGAATTTGACAATTTGCTACAGCCAAACTTCGACTGAAAGCTAAATAACGGCGCGCCGGTGTTCAGTGAATACTTTGACGACGCACTCTTTTAATACCTGGAGCGCGTAAAGAAGTGCAGAATGAGCCATTAGCAGCCGGCTTCTTCTGAAGATGGCTGTCAAAATAGCTAACGGCGTCCAGTTCGGAAACATCGCGGAATGCTGCAAACTTTTTCTTGCGGCCGACTTTGAGGAGTCTTTAGTGGTTTTTAAAGTGATTAATGATAGTAGTGACAAATCTTTGGCCTAATGAAGTCTATCTTCTCAGGGATAAAATATTAAATCCGTGTGCACACCACTTTTGTTTCTTTTTCTGGCAAAAAATTTTGTCGTCGCCATCTTGAATTTTGGTGCCATTCCGGGATAGCGCTCTCCCACCCCCCCTTTGCAGGTAATTTTGACTTACGTGCGGGGGAAGCATTGCTCGGAATTTCACGGTCAGTAATATTGGTAGTTTTTATCACAGGTTGTGCAATTATGATGTAAGTGTTGTGAGGGGTTATACGAGACTTGCCATTTTGTTTTGCATCATTGCGTGCGTTACTTTAGTGGCAAATAAATTACACTGCACGACATATTTGCGCGAAAAGATATCGCCATCTTTTTCGGATTTTGCGCCGAAAGGCGTTTCATGAACACCAATTTCACCTCATTATTTCATGCTCCAGATAAACAAATTCCACCACACTTGTTCTAAAACAACCTGCGATTTCTTGTTGAAGTTGACCGTGTTGCGCGGTTTACTTGAGCTATCTTATCTGGGTATTTCTTTTTGTACGTTGCCATTCAATAAAACGTATATCACTACATCTGTCATAACGACGAGTGAATTTGACTTAATTCGAATTAGAACTTGAATATGTTATTTAAGGAGACTGAACAACATTGCTACCAGTACTAATTGGCAAATCTTATAGAAATTAAAAAATAAATTATATGATGTCTAGTTAGTGATATTCAAAAATAATTTTGCTTTAGGCAACAGTGTTGACAAATGGCTGCAAAATGGTACATAAAAGCCGTTCATCATTGAAATTTAAAAAAAAGTTTGGAGCCTTTACGTCGTTATATTTCGCAGCGCGCTTTCTTTGTGGATGCACGGACGACACACTGCAGAGATGCTGACGCCGTGACTGAAGCGACCAAGCCATTCTTTTAACGTTATTATGGACATAGCTTCCGGTACTCTTTTGCGCTCATGTTTTTTTAATTTTAAATCTGGCGAAGAAACGCAAAAAGTTATAAATTTATTTTTAGAAATACATCTGCTTTCTTGAAATTATGGAATCTCCTGGTCTGACTTCGGATGGAATAGTCAATACAGCAATTAAAAAGAAATTCAGAAGGTCATTGTTTGAAGTTAGTTCGTTAGCTCACTGACCATGGCAGTTATCTCGCCATGGAATGTCCATCGATGCCTATTAAATACATCGTAGGAAGACGGCAACTGTGACACTCTGAACCCATTATTTTTTTAATCTGTTTTTGCTGCTCGAGTTCTGCAATCTGTCCAATAAAAGCTGTCGTACCTGTTTGTTACTCGAAACAAATAGCTCCGAAATGGTCTAACCCAAAGCAACACTGGCTCAGCCCCCCCTTCCCCCTCCCCCCCGCAACGCGAGGTTCCTCTGTCCGTCCACATCTGCCAGCTGATCAAACCAAGCGCGGAACGGGAATTGTGCCGTTACTCAGACCAACAGTCGCAAGGCTCAAGTATCCTACGAGAGGTACGGCGTTCGGTGCAGTCAGAATGGCAGAGTTATCTGCGGTCAGGCCTCGTGCATCTTCGAAGTATGTTGGCTTCCTACATGTTTCGGTCATGCCTGCAGACAATTTGAATAACTAATGTGACCGTCATACAAGCAGAAACACGCCTCAGAGAAAATCTGCAGACTGCCTTTTGTACGATGTGTTATTAGTAGTGCAACCACGGCTTAACACTTTTAGTCTGGTCTACGCGCTTGCTCATTGATTTCCCTACACACACCCCTTTGTTTTTCTGAAAGCACTCCTTTAATTCGCAACGACTGCTATATTCTCAATGCCCCCCCCCCCCAACCCACTTCCCCATAAATATTTAGACACCCCCTAATTTCAATTCCTGGGGAAACCCTCTGCTGTCTTGCTTGTACTAGATCCGGAGACTTCGTGCGCGCTCAAACTTCTAGAGTCTAGACGAAACAAAGCGTAGAGCATCTCAAAGTATCACACGCCTCAGATGTAGCGACGGGCTTCAGGCCTTCTTGCTGCTTAACATCATTGTCGCCAGTTATCGAAGCTTGATGTGATCTCGCAGAGAAACGCTTTCCGTTTTCCAGGGGCCCTAATCCACACGGCGAGACCAATGGACCGGGACCCTGCTGCGATCGCCCAGCGGCGCGGAGCTGGCCAATCACTGCAGGTGGCAGTGTCCCGGTCCCCTTGGTCCCACTCAGACTTCGCCATATAGATTAGGAGCCCCAGAAATGCTCTCAGTCTGCAACAGAGCAAGACGACATCGGTTACAGGTTCTGCTGAAAATACTCGAGGAAAGAACGCCCGCGACGTCGGTCCATCCGTCCTCCGCCGGCTTTGCAAGCAAAACGGGCTGCAATGGCATGGAAGAATCGGCATCACAAGAGCTCTTTGTTCGCTTCGTTTCGGTTTCAAGCCGTGTACAAGGGTGACACATCTATGCTGGAGCGAAAGTTCGTCTGCCTCTTGCGCAGTGGCTGCGGTGACGTCAGACACGCCGATATCTGATTGGCTCTGATTGGAAGGATAGTGGATAGACCTCGATGCTGGCTGCCTGGAGCTCTAACCACTATCTTTCCATTCGAGCCAATCGGAGCTCAGCGTTCTGGCGTCATCGCAAGCTCTGCACAAGTTGCAGACGAACTCGCGCTCCGCATACTCGTATTCACCTCAAGAAGTAAAAATAAGTCCGGCCTCTCGCGGAACGCTACTAATTTTCTTCTTTATGTGTCGGATTAAGATATGCAGGTGCATCTCAGATGAGCTTTATGTTATTTTATTAACACATACACGTTTCAAACTCGAAGAGCATCGTTTTTTCTTTCGACAACCAAGCCTTGTGAAAGCTACTTCGCGCAGCGCATGCATAATGTGCAAAACTTCTTTTTTTTCTTCATATGACAATAGATCATTGCGAATATCTTTTGATCCAAATTTCACAGCCCGCTGCTAGACTATAATGAGGTCGGGCGTGACTTCTCGAGATGCATTATGTCCTCAAGAATAAACCTTTCAAACTCTAAGTTTTACTTCATAGTTTAAATGGCCTTTGTGCAACTAATCAAACGTTAAAGTGCCTTCACACACACAAAAAAGGGTATATTCTTGACACCCTTGTCTCATATAGTAATACACTCCAAAACTTTAGTTCGACGTACAACGCACAGACGTTGAACCGGCGGTACCAACTTTCACGAGCGGCTTGATAGCCGAGTTAGTACAACTTATTGAAAGAGCTAATGTACGTACGTGTGACTAACCGCAAAAGAGGTAGTCGGGGTTTGCTTGGTCCCTACTGCAAAACCTCAGTGTTGTTTGACTGTAGTCTTTAATACGTGCTTTAGCTGTTTAATATGTTATATCCCACCGTCATCGAGCCTCTTCTGTAAAAGTGGGGCCGTCAGCTCGGCGCTAGTGCGATGTATGTGGAACCGAAGGTTTGGGGTGTCTTATTTGTGACAAGCGGTGTAATGGATACACCCCTTTTTTATTTTAGAGTGTTGAGCGTCTCGTAGGATGGATTTCATGGCGTTTTTTTGCCGCTGCTTGCACCTTTGCTGCTCTGCGTGCAACTTGTATGGACGTGAAAAGTTGAAAGTATTTATGCTGTTTCAATATTTCACGCCCGCCGTCAGAGTGCAGCACTTCTAGCTTAGATGAAACATGACAAAAATAAATAAAGTTGGCCGTCTAAAGAAAACAAGTTGTCATCCCACCATGCTATTTTTCATGTGTGCAGAACATGTTTGATTTAATGCTTGTATTTCTACAGAAATTGCTACAACCCGGAACAAGCTAAACAGCAGTACTTTATTGTCTGAGAATACATCGCTATCGACAGAAGACGAAACCTGAATGTTGACAAAACGTTTGTACATAGATCTTGTAAAGGCTGAATTGAAGGAACGGAATTACCTTGAACGAAACGGGTATTTCTGAACCCTACGTATTGCTCTGACATTCAGTCAGATTATTTGGAAATAAGTTTTTATTTAGAAATTATTCCCAAATGTGCCGAACGCATTACCACTACGGAATAATAGTTATATTCCAGAAAATTATCAGAAAGTAATGGAGCCTTTGACATTCCATATGCAACGGTTTGGTAGTCTTTTGAACACATGTCGTCGTGGCGTTGAAGACGTTGACTTTTGTTTTCATTACAAGCTGTAGAAGCCCTGCCACAGTATAGAGTAATAGTAATCTGGGCGTGAGGCTTAAGCATGGGTCTGCGTCTCGACGCAGCAAAGACATTTACTTGGGCTACATATCGTCTATGGCAGGGAGGACCTTCAGTTGTCAAGGTAATAAAACTTGAAACTCAGGAACACAGAAGGGGACGAACACAACACAACGTTTGTTGTGTTGTGTTCATCCCCTTCTGTGTTCCTGAGTCTCGGGTTTTATTACCATGAATCACCACCAGCTAGCCTGTTTTTTTAAGTATTGTTGCAGGCGTTCAGTTGTCCCACCCTCAGCGCGAGCGTCCTACCTTCGACAATGCTTCGGCAAATCGTGCACCTCGAGCGAGGCGCGCGCACCAAACTAAAGCAACGGCGGAAGGCATGGAGCGCCTGCTGGAAACCGGGCGCTCGAAAGACACGCCGTACCGTTCCCATTCTCTCAGTTGCTATATAGTACATGTTAAACAAAATGTAAATAGTGCTAAAATTAACGATGGGCACGAGGAAGAGAGTGCACGAAAATACGCTTCGCTCGGTAGGTGACTTCTCGCAAGAGGTACCGTGAGATGTCTCTTGGTACGCACCTGTAGAAGTAGTGGCTCATCAGGTCACGGAGAACTAAGTGAAAAGCGCTCCGCACCAGGCCCATCAGACCTCCGACGAGCTCACCCACGGTCCAGGGCTTGGGCGGCTGTTCCAACTGAAACACAAAGCGAACTAGGTGCAATTCAAGCGAGAATTCATAATGTTCAAGCACCAATGTGCAAAAAATAGCTGTCTAAGATAAAGCCGGCAGGAAAAGGAGATCGTGAGGGTCATTGATGCGAATCGCTGGCACGGTTTATGACTTTGAAGTTTTAGGCAAACCTGCCCAACAACACGATTTTGTTTCAGTATTTTTTTCTTTCCGAGGAAGTGAAACTGGCGTTGTGGAGGCTTTCCCAAAGGCCCACTGACTAGGTTTGGAGCAAAGTGACGACTCCTAGCCGCTGTGGAATTCGCACTTCTATGCAGGTGACTGGGGGTGTGTGACTTTCGAATCAGATATTCATGGGCAAAAGCAATCGTTTATCGGTGACTTGGACGTACCACACAAAAAGACTGTAGAAGTCCGTTCTTCTTTAGCTATCGTAATCTTTCAAGATCCACCAAGATCATATCTGTGAGCGAGCGGCGCTCACTCACCGGGAAACCGCCATGTTTCCCCGCATCCCTACCGAGGCGGTCACGCGATTTCAAAATCTCTCTCCTAGGTACTGCGGCTAACTTTAGCCGCGGTTAGCGCTTCGAGCAAACCCTTGTCCCCAGACACAGGAAAGCCGCGCAGTCAGCTTGTGGCGGCGAACTCGCAAGGTTCGGGATCCGGTGGACGTCACTCACCAAACACCTGACTTTACAGGTGCCCCTGCGGGGCCTGGTAAATTACCAATGCTTTGAGCCGTGCCTCGTGAGAGAAGAAACCACGGATAGGTGTACTTCGTGGATAAAGTCCCTTGACACCCTTTACAAGTAACGACAACCAATACAAATGACAAAGCACGTTCCGGTGGAACAAAATGACGGACATTCAGTTCAAACCTCTGCTGTGCACAGCCATTCGCTTCCTAAAACCGGCACCGTCACGCAGTCCGCGCTTCAAAGAATGTCGCTACTTGTAGAAAGCTCTTTTCTGAGGGACTTCTGTTCGTGGCAAAAAACCTTGTATAATATGCTAATTATTTGTTTATTTAATAATGTGCACGTTTTTTTTTTTCAATACATTTCGTTTAGCGGTAAAGTACTAGGCCGGCTTGGTTTGCCGCGTGCCAGCGCCTCTCAGAGCAAGAGGCTAGCAGGTGACGCGCAAGGGACCGATCCTTTCTAAAGCCCCTCGATGTGTTTGCGTTTGTCAATCCTATAGGAACCCTAGCCCCACCATTTCGCCGGTTACTGCGGGGCGCGCTCCGTTGCCATGGCGCCCCGCGCTATTTTCCAACTCACCCTAACCTAAAAACATGGCCCTAAGGCTGTATTCACACTGGTATAGAGCCACTAAGTGAGCCACGCTTAGAGTATCGGCACCACAACCTACTGTAATCCTGATCTGCCCACAGAAGAGTGTGCCAGCGCGCACCTTGTAGCACAGGCCGCGGCCGCAGCGTTTCGTCACGCTATGACTTCGTGACACTGTGCAAAGGTACTTTGCATCCTAGTGTATCCGCATATTAATCGAAGGCGCGCATGGCGCGGCGGCGTTATCTGGTCGCGACCTGCTGTCCTCGCGGGCCTCGCAGGATCTCGTCAGTCAGTGACAGATTCCTCACTAGTGGCGCCGGCTGCCAGCAAACTGGCTATTTATGGGGTTAATCGAGAATGCGCCTTATTTCGACGTTGACACAAGATCAGTCGGGGCTGAAAAAAACGCCCTTGCACTTTTTTGCCCGAAAAACGCGCTCTTTCGATCCAAACAGACATGAGAGCGATGCCGAGGATGCGTCCTGCTGCAGTGTACTACTGCTGGCGCCACGGTACGGCAGGTGTTCTCGAAAAACAGTAATCAGATATCACCAGCCGCGCGCCGTGCGGACCGTGCGCTAGACAGGCAGGTTGTGAACCAAGTTTGGGTCGCAGAAAAGCCTTTGCTGAGCGCCCCAACGGCAAAGCGAGGCACTTCATCGGCGACAGCGTCTTCCATAGGAAGCCATTCTGTGGGCAGGTCAAGATTACAGTAGGTCGTGATCGGCACTCTGTTCCCCGATAATGCTGTGGGCGCCGCCATGCGGTGCTTGTGCAGGACAGACGCAACTGCCGATCGTCATGATCCAAAAGTGCGACTTCCTCAGCATTAGATTCGGTGTTAGGAAGCTCATGTAATATTGCTTTGCTCTGTTGCTAACTGTTTGAACATTTGTGGAGGATGGAAAGCGTTTCCTGTGATTTTAGATGAAGCTTCAGATAACTGTCAACCATGATTTTAAGCTACAAGATGGGTAAGTGTCGTTACTCTAAACCGTAGCTTATTTAGCATTATATTTAATCGCAACCGCGAACGAATCCGCTCGTTTTCATCAGCTGCCCATGAATTTGCATTGCATCTTGAAAGCAACCGTGTTCGCAACCGTTTTGCACATGCGGTGCAGTCGCCAATGTAAATGCTGCGAAGGCCCCTAAGGCAAACATGGCGGCTCCCTGCATCCCTAGCTTCAGAACTATCCCTCATGGTCGCTGTGCTATTAGGCACGTTCACCGGCAATGAATGGTGTAGCAGGCTTTCGCCTTGCTCTCGCTTAAATCACAAAGTATGTGTGATGATCTCGCCCTGTCGTTTATATGGTATTCTCCTTCTGACCGTTCTTAAACCTAAGAGACACGGTAATTGTTGACATGGCAGTGTCTCACAAATCCTAGTGGCTTGTATTGACTCAGTCTCGTACACGAACAAAGACGCAGAAAAGGAACAGGTAATGCATGGGCAAGCGCTTACTCGCAACTCGCTTAAAAGCAAAAGACTGGACACGAGCCACGGGCCGGAAAACAGCACGTCTGACCTAGAGCTACTAAATGAGTTCCGATACTCTAAGCGCATACGCTTAGAGTGTCCGCCACTGATCTCTATTGTGGTAGGCTGGATCGCGGATCGAGAGCTTGTGCTAAGAGTCCGACAACAAAACTTTTATGAGGGTTCGTAGGTACATTAAGACACATTTTTCAGTCGGGCGTAACTGCTGAGAAAGTTTGTAATTAGTAATTACACAGATTGCTTACCTCTGTCGTCTGCTACAGTGAACGGAAGTCGTCTGCTTAACGATTCCACTTCGTTGCCTTCACGCTTCGTGGATCCCGTTTTGTTTAAAATAAGTCATAACACGAACACATAATTTACTATGAGAATGATCTAAAAATAGAAAAGTTACTTCAGCAAGCAAATGTAGCTTGCCGCAGGTTATCGTCTGCTTTGATTTTCGGCGCGCCATTTCAAAGTTTGCGCGGACACCCACCTGTTCAATTCGTGCGACTTGTTTGCGAGAAAAAACAGCGATCGATGCCGGGCTGCTCGGCATCAAACTGCGGAAACCGCCCTGACCGGGAAAAGGATCGGTCATATCACAGGTATAGCGGCTTTTACTCAATATATTATGCACCCATCAAGATCAGGAGTTTGAAGAGCAACAGCCACTACAAGTAGATGGGCGCTGTTTCATAATACTCTTTTCAAGGTTTCCGTGGACACGACCGGCACTTCTGGAACAGTGGGTTCATAACATCAGAAAGAGAAACTGGAGGCCAGGAAGTCGGTCTCTTCTCTGCAGCGACCACTTCACTGAGGAATGCTTCGATCGCAACTGGACGAGTAACCAGGCTCAGAACCGATGCAACACCAACTCTGTTCGGCAACTTGACACACCACAGAAAGGTTAGTTATAGCGGGACTATAAACAAATGTGAATGCACATGCAATATGTCCAGGTCTTGTTACATAGGGTGGATCACTTGAGATTTTAATAAATTTTTTTGAAAACACTGTGATTGAGCAATAAAGCTATTAATAGAAAAATAATATCAATTTACTTCGTATCATATTATTCTTTGCACTTCCTGAACCTATTAAAAGAGCTCTGATAATTTTGCCTTGGATGTAATATGCTTGGGACAAAAAATGTATACCCAACACTTACGTAATCGTGCCGCGGACTGAGATGTGCGAGTTAATGAATGACAATTTTAGCTTCAAAGGAAAAAAATGTATGGCAAAGTGTAAAGCACTTGCTGTTGCCACCTGTAACGTTCGTGGGTTAATACCCGGAGGAATGTGGCTGGGGTGGGGGGGGAGGGGGGTTTCTCGGGCACGAAAGATTGTGGGAGAGGGATACCTGGACACAAAAGGTTGGGGGGGGGGGGGTCCTGGGGGAACGGGTATTAAGACAGCGAAAGATCAACAGATGGGTTCTGGGGAGGAGGGGGGGGCGGCACGAGGCTACGGTCAGGTTATAGTCAGTCGTTCACTTTCAACCAAATTCTAGCCTGTAAACGTTACATGTTAACATTGAACAGACAATTATCATACAAAATAGTGTGATGTGAGCAATGAATTTTTATTCTTTTAATGTGAGGTTAATGACACTCATTCCATATATTTTCGATATTCTGGTTCTCTCAGGCCCCACGGGAAAGAACATGTCCCCACGCAGAGCATGCTCAAGAGGGCACGAGTGGACCTGCATCATCAATTGAGACAGATGGAGTGCCAGCCTCACAACTCTCCGACCACACATATGATGGACCCCGAAGCCCGTCAGCCTTAAAGCGAAGACTGATGTGTGCCATAGAAGTGCTTGGGGCAAAGAGAAAGAAGCTTAAAACACTACAGAAGAAGTCTGCGAGGCTTCAGAAGAGAGTAACATCAATGGAGGCAGTTCTGGAAGAGCTTCAAAAAAGCAGCTTGTGTCTAAGGATGCAGCAGTGGTGCTCAGGAACACAATGTCTGGTGTACCACTGGAGCTGAACCTGAGAGCAATCAAGAACAACTCAGGTAAACTAACGAAGGAGAAGTATCCGCCCTGCCTACGGATGTTCGCATTGACTCTGCAGTTCTACTCGACAAAGGCATACGAGTATGTACGAGAGACGTTCGCTTTGGCCCTTCCCCACCAGTCTACCCTGCGAACCTGGTATTCAGCCATCAACGGTGAGCCCGGCTTCACACAGGAAGCATTCGAAGCACTGAAAAGAAAAGTGGAGGAAGCAAAAACGAGCCAAAAACAAGTAGTGTGCAGCTTAATGATCGACGAAATGGCAATCAGGAAGCACTTAGAGTGGGATGGAGAGCGCTACAGGGGCTTTGTAGACATGGGCACCGGTGTGGACGACGACAGCCAGCCAGTTGCAACTGAAGCTCTTGTCTTCCTCGTGGTTGCCCTCGACGCGAGCTGGAAGGTGCCATGCGCATACTTCTTGATCAACAGCTTAACTGGCCCCGAGCGAGCAAACATAGTGAAAGTCTGCCTGCAGAAACTGCACGACATAGGAGTCTTGATACCAGCCCTCGTCTGCGACGGTCTTCGTGCTAACATCAGCATGTTTGAGGCACTTGGCGCTCACATGAGGCCACCGATAGTTTCCTGTTTTGGGCATCCCTCCAACTCAGACTTCAAAGTTCACATCATCCTTGACGCATGCCATATGCTGAAACTTCTTCGAAACACACTGGCAACGCTGAAGGTCCTCAAGGATGGTGAGGGTCGAGAGATCAAGTGGTCCTACCTGACCGCATTGCACGATTTGCAAGAAAGAGAGGGCCTACGAGCTGGAAATAAGCTAAAAACTGCTCATGTCAAGTGGGAAAGCCAGAAAATGAAAGTGTCGATTGCAGCGCAAACAATCAGCGCTAGTGTTGCAGACGCCCTCACGTTCTGCAACGAAGACCTGAGGCTGCCCCAGTTTGCTGGCGTAGCACCCACTGTCAGCTTCATCAAGAAGTTCGACAGGCTTTTCGACACCCTGAATTCAAGGAACCCCTGTGCGAGTAACTTCAAGGGACCTATCAGGCACAGCACCAAGTACCGCTGGAAACCTTTTTTGGCGAGATGCGGGCCTACATCACAAGCCTAACAGACAATGATGGCAAGCCCCTGCTGATGACCAACAGGAAGACAGCCTTCTTGGGTTTCCTGATTGCTATGGAGAGTGTGGAGAGCCTGTGCGAGTGCCTCCTTGGTGGACCAACTTCACTCATGAGGTACCTGCTTACGTACAAGCTCTCCCAGGACCACCTGGAGCTGCTCTTCTGTGCCATCCGCAGCAAAGGGGGTGGAACAACAACCCCACCGCAGGGCAGTTCAAGGCGGCCTACAAAAGGATGCTTGTCCATCACGAGATTGAGGCTGGCACAGCGGGCAACTGCAAGAGCCAAGATAACACCGTCCTCATGACAGTGACAGCGAGCAGGCAGCTGACAGCAAATATGGATGAGCTGGACTTGCACGAGGCGAGGAGACTCAACCTGGTTTACCAGCCACTCCCACAAGCCGACGACGACCATGACTATGACAGCGTACCAAGCATCGAGTCACTCTCTTTGTATGTCGAAAACGCAGTGTACTACATCTCAGGCTATGTTGTTAGGATGGTACGAAAGAAAACCAACTGCCCTGACTGCATTGAAGCACTGGAAGACACACAAGTGGACCCAAGTGTCAAGATGTCAACGCTCCTCAGACAAAAAAACCGTGGAGGTTTAGTCCTACCCTCAAACAGTGTCATTACCATATGCTCACAAACAGAGAAGTGCTTCAGAAGGATGCTTGCTGCAACGAGAGGCCAACTGCCCAAGGGCCACAAGTTGTCATTGACCATGACGAATGCTGTCCTATACGACATTACAACGGGCAACATGAACTTGTTCCCATCACTGCAGGAGCATCAGCTCGACTCATCGATCTTAGATGATCACGTCAGCAAGCTGATCAAATGGATCGTTGAATGCTACTCAAAAATCAGATTCCACCACCTTGCAAAAAAGGCAACTGAAAAAGCCAAAGGAGCAATCATCGGCAAGAAGTTGTCACATTTGAAGATTAGAGTTCTTCACCAGTAGCTTAGCGAAAGAGAATGATGCGCTTCACAAGTAAAATTGCAGAACAGGACACTGGTTGACGGGTTAAACCGAGCGAACGCGACACCAAAAGTGAGCAAACCTTTTAGCCGCTCCGACTGGCTCCTCCAGCTGACACTGACACCATAACACGACTGAGGTTAGAAAAGTATTTTTTCTAAAGTTTCACAGCTTTGGAACTTTTAACCACGCGTCACAAGATAGTTCTCGCGATTACTAGAAAACACCATAAAGGTTTTATCGTCGAAAACCTTCTACGAATTAAATAAAGTCCACTTTCACGGATTTTTCCCATAGAGTCCCATGCATTCGGTGGTGTCAATCAATGGCCGCCGGTGGCGACACTCGGCCCCAGCTGCCGAGGCCGCGGTCCGCGATCCAGCCTACTACAATAGAGATCAGTGGTAGTCGGCACTCTGTTCCCCGAATATTGTTGTGCGGCGCCGTCATCTTGGTGCTTAGTACAGAGCAGACGCAACCACCGATCGTCAGGATTCAAAAGTGCGACTTTCTGAGCATTAGATTCCGTCGTTAGAAAGCTTATATAACATTCGTTTGCTCTGTCGCAAACTGTTGAAACATTTGTCGGAAGACGAAAAGCGTTTTCTGTCATTTCAGATAGAGCTTAAGATAGCTGGCAACCATGATTCTAAGCACCACGATGGGTAAGTGTCGTTACTCTGAAGCGTAGCTTATTTCGTGCTTCTAGTCTGACCGTTCATGACTTGTACGGCGGGTGTACGGTGGCTAAAATGGCAAGTGTCAGAGTCGGCGAGCGAGAGAAGGAGCAGCGGTCAGGATGCCAGCGGTGGCGCTGCTGTCGACACCTGAGATGCGTCGTCCCCGCTGCGATTCGAGTGCTTTCTTCCTCCGCGAGTAAGTATCGCTGTGCCATACGCGCTCCTTAAAATATTTTTGAAAGTTAAACTTTTGTTCATTTTGGACTTGTGATACTCTGCTTGTGGCTCACGCAACACGAGAATGAACCTGCCGACGCTTTTCTCGTCGTCGTCGGGAAGGGCGAAATAGGAGGCTTTTTCTCTTTTTCTCTCGCAGAAACGTATCCCGCGGTGCCACCAGCGGACAAAGCGGTGTTTTTGCCGTTTTCCCATCGCGGTAGTTAGGACGCATGAGGCAGCCTTTCCCGAAAAGCTCCACAAACAAGCACCATCGGCACGAGCGGCTTTCTGGCGCGGCGTCTGCGTGGACCTTTTCAGCGCTCTGCATGCGCGACGCGGTGCCAAGCGGCGGAAGTCGGCACGAAAATCGAGGAAATTCGAAGGCCTTGGATCGCGGTGAACACTAATTGCGCGCATCTGCAATTGTTCTGAAAGTCAAACTTTGTTCATTTTGGACTTGTGATACTCTTGTTGTGGTCCACGCAGCACAAGAATGAACCTGCCGACGCTTTTTTCGTCGTCGTTGGGAACGGCGCACTGGTGCGGCTTTTTTCTTTGTCGCGGTGGCGCATCGCGTGGCGCTACCGCATGACAAAGCAGCGTTGCTGCCGTTTTCCCATCGACGGTAGTTAGGACGCATGGGGCAGGCCTGTCCCGATTTTTGGCTCCGCAAGCAAGCAATTCTACCGACCCTGATGCTGTCGGCTTTCGTGGCACAGGTTGCAATTGGCATCTCCAGAGTCGATGAGCGCACCACCTATCGTCGTCATGGCAGACTGGCAGCGCCACCGCACGGAGCAAGCTGCGCTGTTCTGACACATGCACTTGTAGCGACTGTTGCAGGTGTGATGTAAAGGGTCCTACACTGACAGGCTTTCGTGAAAAGGGAACAGTCGTAATCGTGTGGATGCTGTCTTGACTTGAAACATTTAGTGATTCTTCAAAATCGGGTAGATTTGGCTTTACCTTACCCATTATCTGTGACGCGAGCAACAAAAAGTGTTTGTTAAGCACCAATATATTTTGTGGTTATATTGATCCCTTCATTATTTCGCTTGCTAGCCGTATTGGCGCAAGCATGCCTTGTATTGAAAACCCTATTCTATAAGCCGGCAGCGCGAGTATCGCTCCGCTCTTGCCCCCTATGGCTTAGGGGCCCCCGATCATGGGGGTCCCTATTCGAAAACTCTCTAATGTCTGGTACTCAGCGCGTGCCCTGTGTTTTGCCCACGGTTTTGCCAGTCCCAGCGCGTGGCTATGATCAACGTTGGCGGCATATAATCGTCGTCAGGTCACATGGCCGCTTGCGCTGGCTGCGAGTTGAAGAGGCGAAAACTACGCATTTCTCTTTCTCATTTTGTTGTTCTGGGACTGCACGTTGCGTAGAGACTACTAATGCGTGTTTCAGAGGCCGCGAACGTGAAGGAGTAGGAAGTGGCATTTACGGGAAGTAACAAACATCGTTGCACCGCCCCTTCAATATCGCCAGATTTTGCGCATCCTACCTGAGCGACGAAGTTGTCGTAGTTCATGAGTGGCCCCAGACACACGGACGGCAGGTAGAAGACGTAGGCCAAGCTCATCCAGAAGTCCGGAAACCTGCGCTTGGAAGACTTCGGGTCCGTGGCGAAATCCACGCTGAAACTCAGGCACCGCAGCACACTCCAGTAGACAGTTATCGACGCCAGGAAATACTCCGTGTCTCCACGCCGCTTTTCCACGAGCTGCGATAGGATAGTCGCCAATCAGTGCAAACTGAACAACAGCAAAACCTGTATTTTTTTCGTCAGCAGCAACTTTTCAATTCCTATTTGAAAAAAATCTTTCATCGCATATGGGGGAACTTCAGGAAACACCTTTTCAATTCCGGTAAATTGTGTTGCGGCAAACTGATCAACCGCGTCTCAAACTTTCCTCATTGGTTTGCACGCGAACGCTTAGTTCTTGGCGTCGTTTGTGGTGTTGGCAAAATTCTTGGCGAGTGGCTCCGCCGACGACAGCACTCAGAAAGTATGACGGGGAGCGTATTCGGGCAGCATGAACCCATGTTTCTCTTATTCATTTTCGGAGTCACCCATAGAATCTATCGGGGCCATTTTTTCCACCACCAGGTCGACTTGTCTATTGCCGGCTCGCCTGAAGTCTGAATAAAGACCGGTATGTATAAAAACAAATAACCAGCTGACGTCTTTTTTTTATGTCACGGATTGCTCTGGTTGGAGCAGTCGATCACAGTGCGAAATAACTCGAGGGAGCGGGAAACACTGCCCCCGCGGATAGAAATTCATGGGGAGAAAGTTCATCAGTACGACGGCGTCTTCTGACAAGGGTTTGAGGGAAAAGTACATCACGTGAAACATCTCGGTACCAGGTGGATCCGTTGGCGCGTAGTACGCTTTTGAAGAGACCACACAAATCAGATTCGCAACTTTCACGGTTTATGAGGGGCGCGCTAGTGCCACTCAACTAAGCTACGCTTCAGAGTAACGACACTTGGCCATATTGTGGCTTATAATCATGGTTGCCAGTTATCATAAGATTTATCTGAAATCACAGGAAACGCTTTTCCGTCCTCCACAAATATTTAAACAGTTCGCGACAGAGCTAAGCAATATTACATGAGCTTCCTAACACCGAATCTAATGCCGAGGAAGTCGCACTTTTGAATCATGACGATCGGCAGTTGCGTCTGCTCTGCACAAGCACCGAAATGGCGGCGCCCACAACAATGTCGGGGAACGAAGTGCCGATACTCTAAGCGCAGTTCATATAGTGGCTCTAAAGCGCGCTAGTATCTATAATAAAAAAAAACCTTGATCGTGTTTGGGTTTATCGAAAAAAGCTGTCATCTGAATGATCGTCGTGGAACAGCAGTTTTAGGTTGGGTCTGCGACGCGTAGGTGATTGCAATTTTGTGAAATACGTGTGATTTAAAAACCGTATCTAATTCTTGTACGTCAGGAAGGGCTAAGCAGACACGTTCATTCGGGAGCCGATCATCCAGGAGCTAGGGAGCGCGATTCCCACACCGCGGTACCACTATCGCTGAAAGTTGCGAATTCTTGACGTTTCGCGCTATGATTTACTACAGAGCTAGCTTGTCGGTGGTGCATTTTAAGCATAAGCAATTTAAATGATAGCTAGTACTTGAGGAAAAAGTAAGTAAATAAGAACGTTTTTTTTTTTCCACGTTGCGGTACCTCTCAGCAAACAACACACGACCGTTTGGTGCTAAAGCCGACAGATTCCGGCAGCCGCCCCCTAGCCAAAAGTATGTCACATTTGCTTGGGAAGAAACGGCGTTCCCTTTTTTCGATGCATGTTATCAAGGAAGGATTTTGGTATTCTTACTAATACGTGACATTGGATGGACACAAAGTCAATAATAAGTGCGGTTTGTCAGGCTAATTGGGCCAAGGGGCGCTGTTTTGCCCCAAAGGTCAAGAAACCGTTTTGTCCATAGAACCCTAATGTTCTTCTCGAAATAATCATAATAATCAATCCCAACTCAGTCTTAAAGCCCCTTGTTTATTCTCTGAAAATTACATCATCACCATCTGTTAGGCTATTAAATATTCTTTTGGAGAACAGTTTAGACCCCCCTCCCTCTCTCAAATTATGTTTGCTCAGACGCATCATCAAGCGTCTACAGGAGCTGGATCTGCGTTTTAAGACTTGTTTTTTTAGTGCTTTAAGGTGACAGCCGCTTACATGGCAATTTCATCCTGGATGGAACCTTTGCACCTCTGCACGTTTATAAAAAGAATACTAGATGCTTGTTGTCTCGTTCAACACCGACTGCATTTTATTTACTGTATATCTGGCTGCCTCTAATGTCCCTTTTTTTTTTTTTGAAGCGATCTTTTTAATTATTTTGCTGCTTTGTGGGCACACTGGCGGCTCCCCAGCCCAGTTGGCCGACAGCGGGACCGAGGCGGCGAACTTTCCCGCGTGGCGGCGGAATCAAGTCGGCCACGCTCTCCTTGCGTGGATCACAGGCGGCGCACAGGGAGTCGCTGGTTGGACTCAGGCGCCGCCGGTGCGCCCTGGTTTTCTGGTATTATTCTTCATCGTCTCGTCCATGTCCCATTAAATGTAGTTTCTGGTTGTCGAAACCGTTGGCTCCGTGTTATTCCTCCGGGTCCGGTATGAAGCAAGGCAAACCAACCACAACTTTTGCGTCTGTGTAATTTCTTTGAGGTGATTGTGCAATCACTTCGTAGAAGCCCCTCCGAACGACGCAGTGGCGTACCCTAAGGCCCCCAACCATATAAAGCGTTTTTCAAGTGCCTCGGCCGCGTCGGCATTTCCATGCGTCGGACACGCCGCTTGAGATCACACACAACACAACAGTGCAACGCGTGCAAGGCGCCGACTGCTTCGCCAAGGAGGTTATAAATGCTAGGACGGGGTACGTTGCAATATTTGTGAAGCCCTAGTCATAAAAAATTCAAACGATTTTGTGGCCAACGTGACTGTAGATCTCTTTGGCAATCGGTGCGCATGACATGTCACGTGCAAGATGGATGGTTGAGTGTTGAAGGATCACCTTGCAGGGTTGCACGCGCTCCGTCCGGTAGGTTTATTAGGGTACCATTAGAGCCACTAAATAAGCTACGCTTCAGAGTAACGACACTTGGCCATATTGTGGCTTAAAATCATGGGTGCCAGTTATCTGAAGCTTTATCTGAAATCACCGCAAACGCTTTTCCGCCCTCCACAGAAGTTTAAACAGTTCGCGACAGAAAAAAGCAATATTACATGAGCTTCCTAACACCGAATAAAATGCTGAGGAGTCGCACTTTTGAATCATGATGATCTGCAGTTGCGTCTGCTCTGCACAAGCCCCAATATGGCGGCGCCCACGAACAATGTCGGGGAACGGAGTGCCGATACTCTAAGCGCAGCTCATTTAGTGGCTCTAGGTACCATCATGTTCGCTTTGCTAGGTTTTATCAGATCGAAGGCTAGACGTGAAGCAAGCAAGCAAGCAAGCGGTTGAGGCGGATCACGAGCAGACGACACACCGCTGCTGGTACACGGGACGATCAGGGCAATCGCCGCAATCGCAACGGAGAAAACGAAAGCCCTGGCGTCGCCGGGACGCTAATTTCCTCCGACTACGGAGATGGGCGCTTGCAGCGTGGTCGGCTGCCGCAATCGGACTGGCTTTTCTTCAGCGGCGGTTACCTTTCACCCGTAAGCCCTTGGCGTATTACACACACATAGTTTTACGATAACAGGAATCGATCAAGCAATTCTCTCAGATTTCCGACGGTCGCCGAACTGCGGAAACGATGGATTTCGGCCGTTGGTCGCGGCGGTGGCTGGACCCCATCGAAGTGGAGCGTGATGTGCTCCGTGCACTTCCAATAGTCAATAAAACATCTCCCAACCTCGAGTCAAGTTGAGCTGGTTCAATTTGTCACGACAGCAATAAAACGTCCCAGTGGACGACCTGCATAGCGGTCGCAACGAAAAGAAATAAGCCAAACGTATTGTAGCGTGATATAACATGAGAGCGATGAGAGCGCAGCTATCAAATTTGCAGGCGGGCGCGAAAATCATCGCTGTAAAAGTGCCTAAGTATTGGTCCAACCTGTCGGGTCGACATAGTTACGCAATCATGTGTGTATATAATTTGTTCTTGCTTTGGCTACTGTAGTAATTAGTGGCCAGGAGATAAAAAGAAAACTCCCCGCTGATGCACGCAGATGCAAGGTACAGTACATTACCCAAAACACGCCAACAGGCAATCGTTACAGCGCTGACGTTCCACGTTGAATACTATCGTTTTCAGGATGGTAACGGTCTGTAGAAAACAGAATGCATTTACTTTATAGTTGAGGGTACATAACGAAGCGCAGCAGGCGTAGAATCGGTAGGCTGGGCGCGGGCCACAGTTTCTAGCTGCGATGACTGATAAATGAAACGCGCACCAGCACCACGCTTTCTGCTACCCGCAACCATCAAACACGCAACGGCTTGCGTCGCGTGTTTGATGGTCTGATTGGTCTGATTGGTTCTGATTGGTCGCCGCCTGGCAAGTGGCTCGCCAGGCGGCGACCAATCAAGGTCACGCGGGGCAGAAGTCCTCTGGAACATCCGAGTCAGTCTCAGTGCAGGTGCCATCAAACGTGTGCAGCAAGTTGTACGACAGTCTCTGACAAAGACAGGTATTTATCTTTAACGTAAGGAAGAAAACTTTTGAAGTTCTAAATAAACTTTTTGCGCAGCACTAATGCACGGTAAACGAGTGGTTGTCGTTGGTTGTCAGAGGATTTAGGCCTAGTCGAATACGCGACAGTGCGCAGCGCCCGACTGACGCGGATTGGTCGCTCCTTCTCTCGTCAGTATCCGCTGACGCGGAGAGACGCGGACGCCGACGAAACGCGTGAAAACATGCGTCCTTGTGGTTGGGCTTTAAGTCGGCAAAAACATTTGCCGAGTGACAACGACATGAGTCCTAACGGTTGCCGCAATCTAAAATGGATCCCGGAAATATGTTTCCTTCGTGTCAACGTTACTATACTCGGCGACAAGTTTATGTGGCATTGGAGCCAAATCTTACCCGATTGAAAAATCCGACAAAAACTTCCAGTGGCATTTGGCGAACTTCCAGTGACACCGGTTAACTTCCAATGATGTCCTGTGAAAGCTGGTCAAGTTTCACCCGTTTTCATCCGAAACCAGCGTAAGTTACCAGTCTTTGCTGGAATATTTGCCGGAATTTCACCCGTAGCCACATTGCTGGAATTATTTTACCGGAAACGAGTGACTCACGCCTTTACAGTTGCGTAGCTGAATATGGTTCAACCAAACTAGATTAATGGGTGTAACTTGACAAACAAATATATGTATACCTATAAAATTGTTCTATTTAACTTCGATTTCACAATGTTACTATAATATTAGCCAGGATGTGCCAAAGGAATAGCATTTCTGTTTTATCTCTTTCGGGTTGTCTTGGTTTAAGTTCGCCGCAGGTTTTCTAGTTCCCTGCAAACAAAAAATGGCGTCTTTATCGTGTGCGTCGTTAGGTATTGTTCGTGTGGTGTATCTGTCGGTACCTTCTAGGAGCTCGCCCCGTAGGATTTTCACGAAGTTTGGCCACCAAGGGTTGTCCAAACAAACCAAGCAAGTGCTGTGCTACGTGTACGCACAAGTGAGACAGATGGAACCGCGACTCTTTATAGAAAATATTCACTGGCGGCCATAGCTGTGTGCGCGCCGACAGCGAGCTTTCACAGTTCTTTTGCAACGTGCATTCTGCGCCTTCAAGATTGCCGGTATTAGCAGCCTATTAATGCTGGCGCTCGCTCTGTGCATGCACGCGCTCTAGACATCGGCTTCACATATGGTGTCCAGTGAATGCTCCTACACTTTAAGAGAAAAGGAGGAGAAATGGAGGAAGAAACGTGTTTCCTCCCTGCCTCATACCGGAAGGGGAGGAAACTGCTCCCGTTCCTCCATTTCCTCGATGCACGTGCAGTGCCGTCTGTTGGCGCTTGAAGGGACGAAAAGTTCCTCCTTCATGTTCGCGGCGGCAGCGGCGGTCGAATCCGCCGCTGCCGCAGCGAACATGTTCAGTGGCGGTGACGGCAGGGATGGCAACTTGAATGCTTGGTTGCTTTTTACATACTTCTGCCCCAGTCAGACGGCGTTCTAAAGCTTCTTTTCACTAAGCTCCTTTATAAAATCGGCCAATCTGCTCGTGATGTTGAGTGCGCACGTGCCCTACGGCGTGCGCTGGTTCGCCGATTTTATAAAGGAGCAGCAGAAAGAGCTTTAGAACGCCGTCTGACGGAGGTATTAGACCTCTTAGAATGGTGCGTTGAATTTAGATCGCATTAATAATAATGGTGTTCTTTGCTATTGCTACTATGCGCAGTCTATCGTGTACATTGCAACAATGTTTTAGTAGATCGTTTTGTGTTCGTCCCGATACGCTTTGCAACGGTAAGTACTACCACTTTCGTCAGTGTTACTTGCTACTTGACAAGTAGGGCGCACGGAAATAAATCGCCGAGATCATGGACAGTTTTTAGCGTCGATCACGTAGCTGCAAAGATCGCTGCTCTCTTCGAGTCGACCCCTATCTACGTTTCTATACCCGCCACCTCCGTGGAAAACGTAAACTCGTGAAATAAATCGTACGTGCCGTACAACGAAAGATAATCCGTGCAGAAGCTTACTTCAGTTCTGCGTAAAACAGAATAACATATCCAGTCGACAAGAACGAGCACTGCGTAGCGACGAGCGACTGCGGCCGACACACGTTGCTTGTCCGTCACCATCGAAACCTCGACCGGCTTGCGGAAAACACGCATTTTTTAACACCACAGCCCGCAGAAGAAATGACACTGAAACGACGATTCGGGAAGGAACGAAACAACGAACGGATCCAGAAAACGAGGTCGAGTGTTCATTCGGGGTGAGTCCGATTGGAGGAAAGGGTCGTACATGATATTCCTTTCAGTTTGCAGGGCGAAGGGAGAGGGAGGGCGGATCCGCGGGTATGAAGGAACGGATGATTCACCAAAGCCGACAGTTCACCGCTGCTTTTCTCAGTTTGCTCTGCATCTCCTGTTACATACCAATAAGCGCACTCGCAAAAAATGCAAATAAAAATAAAGAAATGTTGTAATTTTGTTTTGTTTTTCCGGTCGACTTAGTTCATCATCACGCAGTTCCTCTCATGTCGCGAAACGAGCGCTGGTGTAGACGACCCAGCTACCTGGGCGTCAGCAACGTGGATCTCAAGCCTACTCGTCGCAAACATACTGACGTACTTGTAAAATGAGTAAAGATGAACATAAGCTTACTCGATAACAAAGTAATATTACTATTTAGATAGCGACGCGTGAATAGAAGGTTACTAATAACTGCTCTACAAACCTTTATTTTATATGCTAGCTTTAGCGTTCGAGAGAGTGTCTAGTGGCGTTGCGTTAGCTTTCGTAACTTTATATTTTGCACCGGGTTGAAAACGTTCCATTAAAACATGAAAACGCGGCTCCGCTACGGTACATACAGCGGAGGTCATAGCGGATTGCGTATAGAGTTGCGGAGATGAGTAAACGATTCACTAGAACTCTCAACACGGGCGTTTTAACTTTCTGACTTGGGTAACGTGATGTTTTCGATATGTTACATTACATCACGAAAGATAGTCTCACTTTACTTATCTAATGTGATACGAAATTCATGGTTCCTGTATCCTTATCACTCCCGGCACCTACGTTTCCTGGGGAAAACGCTCCAAATAGAAAATTAGAAAAATATTAAATTTCTTTAATACCGGTGACAAAGCACGACCTAAGATGTGTTCACTGCCGCGGCAACTAATCTTGTTAAAACAAGTAATATTGCTTGTTTGAGAAATCCACTGAAATACTTGTGCAACAATTAAAATTAATGATTACCCAGCAACCTGAATATAGCTTACACTGGTGCTGAATATTGCAACCAAACAACTTGGTTGAGAAATGTTCAACACCAATGTAGTGTGTTTCAACACTGCATTGTCAGCATAATTAATCAAACTATTATTGCAAATATAATTATTACATTTTAGTTAATTAGCCTAATGACTTAGGTTCGCTTTTCTCAGCTTGTTAATTAGAGATAGAGCTATTTCAAGACGCAATACAAAATAAGTATTCAGTACAAGTAATCTTTGCTCCGCCTCTTCGTGTTTATGCGACAAATGATGGCAGTCACCGGCCAAGTCGGATTCAAAAATAAGTCTGCCATATATAGAGATAGTACCAACTACATATAGCGTTTGAAAAGGCGGGGAAAGCAACAAACATTACCGCTTCTCCGATTTTTTTCTTCCGTTTTGAGCGTTATCTGGTGGAAGCTATAGCAATTACACGAGGGAGAAATTTTCCTCCATTGGCAAGAAAAAGTGTGTCAATTTTCCTCCCTTATTAGGGGAGCAACTTCTTTCTCCACACGCAAAAATAGGTGTCCACTTTTTTCCCTTCTTAAGGGAGCAAATTTCCAACCGTTTTGTAGGAGTAACTTTCCCTCCCTTTCTGCAGGGATATATGGCACACGTGAGGTTCTCCTTTAAGGAAGGAAATACTGCTCATTAAAACTTTGTGGTTTGTGCTAGTTGGTCTATTTTAGGTATAAGGTTTAAAGGCGCAAAGAGACAGGGACGATAGGAAATAACACAAACAACAGGGACAGGCGCCACTCTCAACTGATTTACTGCAAGACCGTTCAACGCTTATAGCACAACTCATCTTCCCTTTACATATCAAACAACGCCAACAGCCAATAAACACTTTAGAGACACCCATTTAGATAAGCCACTTCTTTATCTAGTAGTCTAACAGATGGCGCGCTGACACACTTGTCATTCTTCTTTTTAATAAAGAAAGCCTCTATAACCTCCCGCTCTGTTTTTTCTTTCGCTTTTTTCGAGAACGTTGTTGACTCTAAATGCGGTTCGCAGCCACAACGCTTACAATGCTCAGACAGATGACCCCTCGAATTGTTGCGTACAGATAGTTTGTGTTCTCGTACCCTGCCATTGAAACAGCGTCTTGTTTCTCCTATATAAACTTTCCCGCAACTAAGCAGTATCTCATAGATGACGTTAGTGACACAGTCAGTATATTAGCTTGCATGCTTCTTGGAGCACATATCTTTCTTTTTTCTAGTCATCATCGGTCTTGCAATAAATCAGTTGAGAGTAGCGCCTGTCCCTGTCGTTTGTGTTATTTCCTATCGTCCCTGTCTGTTTGCGCTTTTAAACCTTATACCTGAAATACTGCTTCTCTTTATTAGGGTGTATTGTTTTCTAATACCGGTTAGTTAGCGAGCTCACCAGCGTAAGCGAGCAGGGGTCGGAATTGAGCCCAGGATCCCTGGGTTCTGCAGCGCGAGCTTTCGCTATACGTGCTCCGAGCTGTGGTGCAGTTTGACTTTGCGCCGTGACGTGTGCCTGCTTCTGTTTCGATCACAACACTGAAGCGCTGATGAACTTCACGGCAGTTCCTACATCTACGCTGCATAGCTCTCGCATACAAGACAATAGTCCTTCCCAAATTAGAATATGCATGCAACCATCTGGAACCCCCACCAAACTGACCTTCTACAAAGACTAGAATCTGTCGAAAACAAAGCAGCAAGATTTATATGCAACAACTACTTACCGGAAACTAGTGTCTCGGCCTTAAAAACTAGCAATGATCTCTCCTCTACAACAAAGACGTAAAATAACTCGGCTGTGTTTTTTCATAGCATCTATTACAGCGATTTGCCTTTTAAATCAGTTTATTGCCGCCCTGCCAGTTTTACATCGCCAATGATTATATCATTCTCGGAAACTAGAACCATTCTTGGGTCGCACTAACACTTTCCTTTTCTCCCTTAGCACTTTGATCAGAGACTGGAATGCATTACCTGGATCATATTGTTACTGACAGCAATCCCATTTCATTTAGAGACCAGAGTTCACTATTCTATAATTACTCACCTTGATTTTGTTTTTGTATAATAGCTTTTGTACTCTGTTCGTGCTTTATTCTTTCTTTATTTCGCTTTGATTGACGGCATTGGGTGCATCCGCGATCACATTTCACTTTTCCGTGTTTTGCTATCCTGTTTGTTTTTTAACCTCTGTCACTTGTTTTGAATCTCCCCTCATGTAATGCGTCCTTCGGACGCCCTTGAGGTATATAAGATGAAATGAAATGAAATATCTGCATCGGTCGCAAGAAAAATAATATTCGAGGAGATCGACATCGTTAGAATGTACCGTTTTAGTCAGTCTTAGTGCTCCAGTCAAAGCGCTGTCTTTTGTTTCAAAACAAGTGACCTTTTGGAAGGAGACGCGGATATGCCTGCATGTTCGGCCATCGCGCTTCAGCACCCGCAACCGCGGTTTTTATACGAAAAGATGGGATTGTAGCGACTGCATGCCATAACTCAAACTCAGATCGAAAAAAAAAAAAAGGCCGGAACTATTAGGCACGGTAACGCAGAGCCGTTAGTTCATGCCTGTTTTTCCACCTCCCTCGCGTTCTCTTCATTGCCACGAAAAGTTGTCCCCGAGTATAGGGCAACTCAGTTGTGGAACTTCCCATAGACTTTGCATCTACGAGAAGTGCCCTTCATAACAATCTCCTCGAAAGCTTCGCTTCCCGTTATTCGAAGCGACATTCCTTGGGAGATGGCTGTTAAAATAGCTACAGTGAACTTTATAGAATACACAAGTTGTGAATCACAGCCTCTAGATGGCGATTCTAACAACGGGTGGTGGCCTTTAGTGGGAGAGGAAGGGTTCTGCTTCTCCGCGTGAGATCCGCAACTGAGTTCATGAATTAGCGTTGCCTCTTGCTTACAGATAAAGTTGTAGAACTGTCTCCTCAGTGCTGACAGCGACTTTAGCACACCATAACGTGTGCTAAAGGCGCCACACAACATAATGTGTGACTCGCGGATCCTTTGAGACAATGTTTAACCTTTAATGAGCCGTACTTTGCCTACAAGCTGAAAGATAACAGTAATCCATGCCTCTTGGATCGGCGGCGGAACGCCGATGGTCCCGGAACAGGACGTTACCGCTTTTCTTTTATACACGGTACGTTCAAGAAGGTTCGGAGCCAAAACGCACGATGGCAGCCAAGAACGTACGTACTGGAAGTTTCCAGAAGAAAAATTCGCAAAAAGGAAACATTGGGCCGAGTGGGGTTAGAACCCTGTTCCTCCGCGTGGGAACCGCGTGCGCTATCAACTATGCCAAGCACGCGGTAGTATCGAGGATGAGGTCGTGGGGACTCACCAGCATTGGATCCCACTTGTCCATGAAGAAGGAATAGACGAGCGCCAAGAGGCTGACCAGGTAGCAGACGATGCGGATCCTGAGGCCCGCCAGCAGAAAGAAGGTGGCGTAAACCACGAAAACGGCGAGCACGCTTTCCCAGCACACCGTCCAAGCCAATGCCAGGGCGGAGAAGACCGGGTAGAGGCGGACCCGGAGCTGCAATGAATGGCCCACAATAGACCTTCTTTCAAGATCGAAGCGACCCTGGCGGCGAGGTGCAACGCAGTGCATTCTGGGAAACAACAGGTCATTGGATAGACATGGTAACCCTGGAGCGAGGGGACAAAAAGTGACGTTTCGTGTCTGTCCGTCCTTTTTTGTCCCCTCGCTCCAGAGTTACCCTGTCTATCCTTAACCAGCTCGCCTGCCTACTTGCTTTAACTTCGAGGGTCATTGGAGTTTCAGTTTAGAGCGTTAGCATAGTCTCGTCGTCGCCTCAGTCTCTCGCTGCACGTTTTTCGCAGTTTCTGTCCAGTTTGATCAACTGGCGATCTGGAGTGCCGACGCGCCGATACACTAATCCAAACCAAAACTTTAAACTTGTCTTGATCACTCTGGTAGACCCGGGGAACGCAGAGTCCGTCATAGCGTGCATTATGCGTGCGTTAAGATTTGCTGTTTGGTTATGGGAGCTCAAGCTGGTTTCAGATGCGACACTCGTTTACACCGTAAATGATAAATTTAGTCAGTGCCATGCCACTGCTAGCCAGGTGTCTTTAACGTGCACCACGCAGTAGTGATACACGACCGCGCGCCGGTGCAATGCTCATCCATATCGAAACGGTCAGAGATGGGGATTGAACCCGGGATCCCTGGGTTCTGTAGCGTGAGCCTTCGCTCCACGTTCTCAGAGCTGCGCTGCGCTCAAGCGTGAAACACATGTAAGCAGAAATGGCGTCGCGTCGCAGCACCAGGACGGCGTAATTATGGAAACCACCAAGGACAGCAACGGTTTTCATGCTTACGGTGCGATTTTTGCTCGCATGTTTTTCACGCTTAACACACTCGGCCACCGATTCCCCAAGCTCACTGCTTCCCGCTGAGAGCGCGTAGCTTTGACGTATGTCAGATGGGTTGTCGCCTTCGCACCAGGAAACTGCCTTGGAGAAAAAAGTAATGTGCGGACGAGCTTGTAGCCATTCATGGTGGAAAGCCCGAGACTGCAGGAAACAAGTTTAGTTTTCAAAACTTTACTTCGTAAGGTTTAGAATGTATGCTTTTGTCAACTTGGAAACCAGATAAAATGTTGTCAACTTTCCAAACACGGAATTGAGATGGATGTAAGCGGAAAATTAGAAACCAGAAGAACATTGCACTTTGCAACCAAGAAGGTATGGTAAATTCCACGTGTGATCATTGTTACGTAGTTGAAGTTGCGGCTTTGTTGTTGTGCCTTCCAAGCAATTGTCATTGTCTACGAAAGCACAATGAAACGCATTTCCTTAGTTACGGGTTTCAGGCAATCAAAATAAAGATAGGTAATTCCGGTTGTGAAAGCGATTTTATTTTGAGTAAACCATCCGATGAAACGGCGTTCGATGAAATGTCAGGTCCTAGAAATTTAGACGCGCGTATGCCCTGCGTGCCGTTTCTTGATGTTGTCCAAAACGCACGTCGCACGGTTCCGGCCAGTACCAAAAGCTAAGTGTTCTTGAGCTAGATGTCCAGGTAGAGACAACGGCAGCGTGCCACCAGCGACGGCAGTAACCCCGATCACTGATGTCACGCACGCTCCTTTCCCGAAAAGCGGTTTTTAATTCGATTAAAAACGCATGATTCTTTCTAATCCGACTTCAAGCATCACGAATATCACAAAAAGTAGGGTATTTTATGTGCGTGTTACCTAAAAAAAACGCATTTAAAGTTGCGTTTAAACTAGACCCCCACCCTCCCCCCAGCCACTCCTCCGCGGCGGCCGGAGAGATGAGCAATCCTCGCGCGTGCTCCTCGGCTCGTAGAGCCAGCGTCGTGCGTCGTCGATACTTGCTGCGACTGCTTGTAGCTGAGTTAGCTGGTGATTCATGCTTCTGAAAGATGCCAGCTGAACGAAGGAAGACATACGGTAAGTGAAAAAAGGGCAGCGACCTTTATATTTGAAATCCTATAATGCAGGAAATCCATTATAAGGGAAGTTGTGTAAGGAATTGATGTATCACGTGACGTATATTTACCCGCTAAATTTAGCGGGGAAACTGAAAACTTCTATAGGTCACGTGACGTCAGATCCCGCGACGTCAATTTCCCCGCTAACTTTCGCGGGTGAACTGGATTGGTGTCTGGGTCACGAGACGCGAATTTCCCCGCTACATTTAGCGGGTAACTGAAGTAGTAGGGAGTTTTCGTGGACCGCGTTTACCCTCCGCTAAGCCCTCCGCAACGAAGAGGCCGCTACTGCGCCTGCGCGCCGATGCCCTTGGCTGTAGAGTTCCGGGTATCGTAACGGGTTGCGGAGAGCCTTGCGGGACAGCGAAAACGATCTACGAAAACTCCCCTAGTGTATAGGTCACGTAACGTCAATTTCTCCCACTGAATTTAGCGGAGGAACTGAATTTATGTTTTGGTCACAAGACGTGACTTTTCCCGCCAAATTTAGCGGGGAAACTGAGTTCACGTATAGGTCACGCGCCGTCAATTTCCCCAAGGTGTATACGTCACGTGACCTCACGCGTCATGTGATGCCACTTTCTCTGATAAATTTGGCGGAAAATTCACTAACGGACGGGCGGACGGATTGACGGACGGACGGACAGACAAAATTTTGGGATTAAGGGGTAGCTCAAAAGCATTTTTGCTAGACTAGCAAGCATCTACTGAAGTTAAATCTCTTCCACAATCATTACTCCGAACTAATGGGTATGGAAGAGGAGGTTTATCTTCGGTAAATGGTCGCTATAGTCCAGACAGTTTTAAGCATCCTTCTACAAAATAGGCAGGCACCTCAGTGAATCCGAGGAGCTTACGCGAAGCAGAGACGAAACGAGGTAAGGATTGCCAGTTGATCGCTTTGCGGAAGTCAGAATTAGAATATCCCCATGGTTATTTTACGACGTCATGTCTCGACGAACAAATGACGTTCGGCGTAAGCGAGCGGCTGCATGTTTTTTTTTCGATTTTTCTTTCACGTTCAGTATCGTTTTGAGGACAAATGATGGTGATATTTAGATTCTCCTGGAAAGACTACCCTAGAAAGAAGCATTAACTTATTTTTTTAACCGTTTCAGCTTCCTTTAAAGTGATATTTGTTTAACCCGACCTAGTGTACGTTCCCTCTGTTCCGATAACGTTTTTCTTTTCACACTCCGGCTGTGTTTCTGGACGACACGTGCAGAGGTCGCACCCTTTCAAAAGGCACAGTTGGAAGCAGAGCCTGCTGCGATGCAAACGCCATTTTCGTGGCGCTTTTTGTAGCGGTGGATCACGTACACACTTTCCGGTGTTGCGTTCATTGTTTGACAACTATATATTGTTTTCATTAGTCCTATATAAAATAATATCTGGGAGACAGCCTCGAATTTCAAATGCATAATTTTGTTCGGTAGTGTCTTCAAGGTCATATATACCTCATTTCTGCATGCCCACGAACCTTATGGTGATATTGATTGTGCGGTATTTCACCAACTACTTGATTGTATTTGTTTGAGCAAGTCAAAACCAAACTCCAGTACATTCCGAATGAGCGCGTGAGACCGTAGCCTCCCGATCTGAGCACCATGTGTTGACTCACCCGCGGATTTCCCTGCAACAGAGCCTGGCTGACCGCAGCTTGCACGAGGCACCAAACCCAGGTTCTGAGCAAAAGGATCGACCGTACTTCCACGAAAGGTTCGTGTCATCCTGCAAAGAATACCATTCTATAGATGTAGTTGCTGCACACTTTTTTCTCACATGTCCCCTTAATAAATAAATATTAGTACAGTATCAACTAAATCCTTTGATTTTGGATTTCATCAAATCTATACATGATTAGTGTTTGTACCCCCAACTATTGCCACTTGAAAAGGAAGAGAATTGCATATGTGGTCTCGCCTGCCCTCAGCGGCTTCGTAACCTTTATTCGGTTCATTTAGAATATGGTTCATTCATCTGCATATTTTTAATTATAGGTCCACTTTGCATATACCGGGTGTTCCTTTTTTAGCTGCACCAAATTTAAAAAAAAGAGCTGCATTAGGGTACTTTTAGTTATTCCATTAGCCTGCCCGACTTGGCGCCCACTAGGACCAAGGTTTTTAGTGCAAATAGGCGGCTAATTAACAGATATCTCTTAATTAACTTCTTAATTATTGCTTTTAGAGGGCCTATTGCATTTCGGAAATTGAAGCCGCAACCTTCATATGCTCCAACCGCACGACGAAACAAAGGCACAAGAAATCCCTGCGCGCGTTATTGACCAAAATCTTTCATTCCTGCATGCTCTTTCAAACCGAAACTAACCAGGACAAGAGCGTCAATGACGTCGATATCTTGGTCCTTGCTTGGCGTCACAGCTATGACGTCACCTGTGATGCAGACACCACCGTCAGCGCTATCACGATATGTTGTTCTCTCCTTAGCGTTGTGCTCACCGCGGCAGGTGTAATCTTGGCGTCTGCGGTCGCCGCCCGCTGCGCTGTGTCATATCCCCCTGTTGACCCGCGGGCAACGCGACGCTTTCATCGGTAAGATAAACGCTATGCATGCATTACCAACGGCCGGCAACGCTAGACGGGCTTCCTGCGTTTTATTTGGGAGAAACATTTTTCCAATGCTGGAGACTTCTACTACCTGTTATTTGCCACCGATGCTTTATTTCTAAGTTCTTGCTTTTTGTTGCATTCAGCTAGTCAGCGTTTTTTAAAGAACGAAGTAATCAGGGTTGTGTAATATCACTCTTTGGCCCCATGGCAATTAAACTATTGCACTGTGTAACGAAGGATTGCTTGTTTGTCTTTTTGTTCGAGATTTTATAGGTTCTTAATAAATGATCAAGGAGCATTGCGCCGGCATTCTGGCTCACGTTACGGTTGTCTGCTCTGTGAGCGACACAGTGTGAACGCGGCATCGGCTCTTTTTCAAGTTTAGCTCAAACAGGGTATTGATGAGAACTAAGTTTTACTGCCTAACTTAAAGCTCCAAATAATACTCAAATAATAAACAGACGCAGGAAGAAAACAACACATCATTCGTGCCTCTGTCCGTCCCTCTGCTTATTTCTTTCAGTATTATTTAAGTTAGCCAACACGCACGTCGAACTTAGAGCCCCAAATGAGCACTTTTTACAGCACTAGTATTTTCTATGGCAACATTCTAATTCGTTGAGAATAGCAGGCAAAAATGCATGTGAGCCGCCTAGCGTTTGCCGCCGCCTGCCCATTTCATGAAGGTGGAAACAGTTGCGTTCCAAGCAAGTGCTCGAATTGAAGTCCGTCCACAGAAATGCACATCACCAGTCGGCTCCGCACGGAAGACAACACGCGCTGGAGCATTTCAGGCTGAACGGCGTCACAGGCGGCGATGATTCTTTGTTCCAAGTTGTCCACGCTGGTAGGTTCCGTGGTGTAGACATCATTCTTCACATAACCCCAAAGAAATAAAATCTGGTGTTCGTGCCTGCCACGGAACTGGACCACTGCGTCCAATCCACTGTTCTGGAAAATTTCTGTGCATAAATCGAACAGGATGGGAGGAAGAATGAGCTGGGTCGCCGTCGTGTTGAAACCACGTCTCCTTCAGCACGCTGAGAGGCAGACCGGCAACAAACTCTTCCACGACTCCCTCAAGGATTATCTCCGTGTATAGATTTCCGTTCAGTGTTTCGTCAAAGAAATATGGGCCAATGATTTTGTCATTCAAAATTCCACACCATACATTAATAGACCATCTCACTTGATGTTTGTGCTGACGGAGCCAACGAGGATTTACGCTTGCCCAGTAATGGGCATTGTGAAGGTTCACCGTCGAATTCCTGCAGAATTGAGCCTCATCACTCCAAATACCTTTTTTTTCAAGAATCCAGGATCCCGGTCCATTTCAAACAGGGCCCAATTGCAAAAGTCCAGTCTTCATTGAAAGTCACTGCCGTGTAGTTCTTGGTGCAGGCTAACGTGAAACGGATGCATGCGAGGCTTCACAAGCACTTTCCACACTGTAGAGATCGTTGTCCCAGAAGAGCTCGAAATTTCGCGCACGCTTGCTTCAGGCTTAGCTGCCAGATACGCAAGAACGTCAGTCTCCAATTCGCGGCTAAGAAGATACTTTTTTCTGTCTTCGCCCACTCACCACCTTGCCATTTGATGCAAACTTGTTGAAAACTCGTATGAAGGAAGTGTGGGCAGAAACGAAGTGGCCTGGGTGCTGAGCGGCATAAAGTTGCGCAGCGTGGCGAGCATTCTTTTGCATAGTTAAATATGCGATCACCATGTCCGTTTTTTCTTCAACCGACAGCCTTGTCGCAATGAGCGACGCCATTCAGATCCGTTTCCTGCCACAGTCAGAAAAAGAAATGCACGGCACTATCACTTCCATAGCGCCTGCGTTATCTGTAGCCCTCACCCTTCCAAAGAAATTGGTCCAAACCTGTGTCTTTTTCAACAGAGCAGCGGGTGACGCAGCGTCCGTCGCTTCGTAGCACCATTGGCACACGTCTTCAGAGCAGCTTTTATCATATCACTAAAAAGAAAGGGTCGTGTCACGATGCACGCTGGGGCAGCATGGTGAGCGCGAAACACATGTACGACGAAACCGTCCGATCCGACGTCGGACCAGGCAATACGACGGTCGGAGGCGAGGGTTTTCAACGCTCTCCAGTGCTACGAGAACCCTCGCCCCCCAAGGTCATTCCGGCAGTCCGCACGTCGGATCGGACGGTTTCGTCGTACATGTGTTTCACAGCTGCCATCGCACGCAGAACACTAAGAAGAGAGCAAAGTATTGCAATAGCGCTGACGGTGGTGCCTGCATCACAGCTGACGTCATGGCTGTGACGCCAAGCAAGGACCAAGATATCGACGTCATTGACGCTCTTGTCCTGGTTAGTTTCGGTTTGAAAGAGCCTGCGGGAATGAAAGAATTTGGCCAGTAACGCGCGCAAGGATTTTCTGTGCCTTTGTTTCGGCGTTCGGTTGGAGCATATGAAGGTTGGGCTTCAATTTCGTAAATGCAATCGGCACTCCAAAAGCAATCATTAAAAAGTTAATTAAGAGATTTCTGTTAATTATCCGCGTAATTACACAAAAAACCGTGTTCCTAGTGGGCGCCAAGTCGGGTAAGCTAATGGCATAACTAAAAGTGCCCTAATGCAGATCTTCTTTTCCTGAAAATTTGGTGCATCTATATAAAAAAACGCCCGGTAGAGTGCTCGAGAAGAAGAAGCAGTTCCAACAGACATGAGATGAACGAGTGGCACGGCACGCGACATCGTCAGTATCCGAACCGCTCAACTGCCCGAGGAACATCCTCCAGTATTAGTTTCTGTAAATATGTAAATATAAGAAACCAACAGAGTTATACTCCGTTCCGCCTTGCGATGAACCGCAGCGAGCTCTACGCTCCATCCCAGCCAATCGGGTGCCGTGAACATGCCACGTGACCACAGGTTCCACGCGCGCTTCGCAGCGCCCCTCGTGAATGTCACGTGGCACTAAAGGGCTGTTCACACAGGACGCGCTTTCTGCTGTATACAGCGTTTGCTGGACGGAAGCAGAGATTTTCTCTCCTGTTCCAATCCGCTTTGACACGTTGTGTTTTTGTGTGTGTGTGTGTGTGTCGTGGGGGAAAGGGTCAGAGTATAGACCAACTTAACTTGCTGACGTCATGCGACCGCGGTGGCGCTGCTGTGGGTACTGCTCATGCGCAAACGCTTCACTCCTCCCAAATTTGGCTTCTGCTCCTGCGCAGTGCCCACACTTGGTGTGGGCAAAGCGGGCTTGTTTGTAAACAGTGTGTTGGTCTATTGGACAAAATACTCGACAAAAGTATTTAGATAAGTTATAAATAAGTGTTTCATAAGGTATTTAAACTACAACTCAAGGTACTTTCCTTGCAAAAAAAAATTGAAAGGGTACGAATGCTTAAAATGTAATTGAATTACTTCTGAAAATACTTCCGCATTGCATAATTTGACACTAGCATTCCCTATTTGCAAAAAACAGAACAAAAAAATTGCTGCGCCATTTTATGCGGTTCTAGTACAAAACGTAACATGTCACAAGTTGATCATTTTGAAGGCGAGCGGCGAAAAAGAAGTCACTCTACCTGTAATCAAACCGCTAAAAATCACAACCTGTGGTTTTATAATGCACACCTCGCACCGTTTTACTAAGCGCCGTGAGTCGCTCTATTCGGAGTTCACGTTAAACAAATTGTACACACGTGAAAGAAGGACTGAATAACAAGGACGGCTCACATGTCTTCTTCAAATAGGGTACCCTGAACGCTGTATTCAGAGTTGACTAAACTTCAAGAAGAAATTAAGGCGCACGTGGGAATGGTGAGTCACTGCCGTTTTATCGGGGTTTTCGATTTCTTTGAAAATGACGATAAAACTGAGAGTAGGGTAGGAAAATGAAAAACGGGAGGGAAGACAGAAAAAGGACAGGCAACGCTTCAATACCTGATGCCTGTTCCTTTTCTGTTTTTCATTTTCCTACTCCTATCTAAGGTTAATCATGTTCAACTTACACCAGCTCGACTGCAATCTGACTATTTTTTTTTCTGCTTCTTTACGTATTTCCGCAATACTAAGCTATAGGAGCCCCTTCAGAAAGGCGTATTACTTTGGGAGAACTCTTTGTTGGAATTATGATATCTCGTCTTGCTCGTAGCTTGTTCCTCTCTTGTTACAATCCCTATCCTCATAAAAGAGTCGGCTGTCACACGGTTCTTGCCGTAGCAGTGTCGAACATAAAACAGAATTGGGTCTTTATTCTGTATTTTCCCGTCTTCTATTTTTTTTTCTTGTGTTGACATTTTGTGTCCTAGGACCTAGCTTGTTTCCTGTTCAGTGTTTGGTGGTTTTCACTTAAGTTTGCAATCGGTTGAACTATGCGCTGGGGTTTGCTTATTACTATTCGCGTAAAATATTCCCGCGACAATCTTTTTCGAAGATTTAAAAATGTATATGAGATAACGAGTACGGGATACTGAAAAACGCAATTTAGATCGAATAGCAAATACTCTCAATCAGATGTACTTGCAAGGTAACAAACTACTACCAAAAGTAATTGAAATGCAGTATCTTCTGTAGATTATTTGAGATAGGCGCGAGTCTGAAGACAACCTCCGCCAGCGCCCTTAGACAAATTCTTGGAGTGTGCTGATGACGTAGCCACTCGCCCACCCTGCTAGCTGCCGTCAAGGCCTCCGCTGTTGTTGTCAGTCCCTAACCGTCCAAAGACAAGAAAGGAAAGGAGGCGACAGCGAGGAGGCGAGGAGGAAAGTCGCCTTGTTAGCGTGGTCCATGTCCAAACTAAAAACGTACGCACGCCGCAACGTTTAATTTTTATTTTCTAAAACGTCCACTTTTTTTTTTTTTTTTTGCAGTGCAAGATTTGTGTTGTATGTGGACAGCTTGGAAGATGGTTTGGTATTGTTTGTCAAGGCCCGTTCACACTCTTGCGACCTCTTAAACCTGGGTTCCTTAAAACTTCTTAAACCAGAGGACACACTGACGCCATCTATTGGGTAGCAGTATAAACTCGGCGGTCCGGCATATTTTTTTATTTCTCTCGCGCATTATCCTTTCTTTCTTGGCTCGAAAAACTTTTGTCAATGTTATAAACGAGCCTTTCTATGAGTATTACGCACATTTGACCTCGGAAATCCCGCAAAACCTTCGCTCTTGTGAAATGCAGTTCCAGGGTCACCGCATAGATGGCGCCACAATGCCAGTGTGTTGCCTCGTCCTAAAACAATTTAAGAAGTTGTAACAGATCTCGTCTCTCTCGGTCGTACTTGGTCGCAAGAGTGTGAACGGGCCTTCACGGTCCCGGTAGATATGTATTTGCATATTCCAGAAATTCTAGAAAAGAACAAAACAACTTAACGCTTATTTTTACTTTTAGAGCGAGTTTCACATAGAAGCTTCACGAGTTAAAAAAATGCAGGTTACAGTTGCAATAAAAAAAAGCGAGAAAAAGTCATTTTTGGTGTATGTTGCGTATCGTTATTTTCACGTTGCATGAATGCTTACAGAAATAACTTCCCGAAATCAGAAAAGTAAAGCCTTGCCACATACTTTAGGAATGCAAATGCAGCACGAGTTCTGGCCGTAAGCCACGAAGTTTCTCGAGACGACTGGCTTCGAACCCCAACAACGTTAACACAAGTCTCCAGAACAATTATTAAAAATTTAATCGACAGCATTCTAGTAACCGTAATCTCCGGACAAAAGTCTCCACCCGGCGTATAGTCCGCAGGGACTAATTTTGATTGAGAAACAAAATGTTTTTCCTTAGATGGTCCGCACTTGGCTCCAAGTGCGCACATAGAACGTTCTCACACGCAGCACACCTTGACAAATGCCTGCTTTTTGTCGGGCCCCAGAGAAACTCGTATGTACAGAAATAGTCCGTAACAAACTTTGACAGTCACAAACTTCTGCACGTCTCCTGGCAGTTATACTACGGTGGGTAATATCTACCCACCCGGATGCAGATGCTGTGAATATAACGTAAAATCATATAATGGTCGCCCTTAAAAAAACAAGAAAACAAAAAATGCATCAGGCAGAATAAGCGTCCTGTTTTTCGTATGATATTGTCACCAAGGAACAGGAGAGGTAGCAAAGAACAACTGGGGAAAACTGAAACGTCTAGTGGGAAGCGAACTTGTGCCCAAAAAATAAAAAAGGGAACAGAAGATAACAGCACAGCGTCGCGGGCGTTGAAGTCGGCGTAACAGCAGAGGCGAACGCTGGGGCGAGACTGCGGAGTCCCTTATGTACTATCACGATCAATATGAGTGCGAACACCGCTCCGCGTGGCCCGCGGTACTGTCAGTGCCCCCTGGCGATTGCTGTCTGAAGTATGAGTGCACATTGCGGTCGAGACATATCGTCTCTAGCGATCGCCGCACCACTCTGCACTTTCGGTTCGTCTGCTAGCGAAATACGGTCGGCGAAATCGCGAAACTGTTCACCAATGACGAAGCGCATTTTTCGCTAGTAATGTGAGCCAGCAGAAATAACAAGTATAAATATTTTTAGGGTCATCTTTTTTATTAGGAATTTTGCTAGATTATTCCCATTACTTCGATTACAACTCCCGATACTTCGCCGACGCCTTAAAGCATGCATCATATTGCTATCAAAGGTATCAAAACAATCAACTAAGACTGATCATTTTTCCTTCGCGTGAGTTTTGCGACAGCAAAGAACCACCAATGCGCACAGGCAAGTAGTTAGTGCAGTCCGAGCGTGGGCGATACCCGTCATCATAGAAAACAGGGCGAAAAAAACGACGAGGACATCCCGAGTGTTTCTTCTACGTCATCGTCGTTTTTTTCGCGCTGTTTTTTATGATGAAGCGTATGACCCACGCTCGCACCGCGTTAACTTCTAGCCTCTGCTTATTGGTGGTCATTTCTCGCAAAACTCACGCGAAGGAAATAATAGGCAGTCTTAGTTGATTGTTTTGATACCTCCGATAACAATATAATGCATGCTAAAAGGCGTCGGCGAAGTATCGGGTATTGTTATCAGAGTCATAGAAATAATCTACTAAAACTTCCTTAAAAATACTTAGACAAGCTATTTCTGCAGGCGCACATTGCTAGCGAAAAATGCGCTTCGTCATTGGTGAACAGTTTCGCGGTTTCGCCGACCGTTTTTCGCTAGCAGACGACCGGGAAGTGCAGAGCGGTGCGGCGATCGCTAGAGACGATATGTCTCGACCGCAAGGTGCACTTATACTTCAAAGAGAAATCGCCAGGGGCACTGATAGTACCGCGGGCCACGCGGAGCGGTGTTCGCACTCATATTGATCGTGATAGTACACTCGTGGGTATTTGGAACATTCTGAACTCGATCAGACGAGTAAGTTCTCGAACTTGCAAGAATGACAAGTACAAAGAATAAATAAAAGACACGTCGCTCCCAGGAATCGAACCCTGGCTCTTCGCGTGGGAGGCAGGCACGATAACCGTTAGGCCACGGCCACGCTGCCTAGTTGGCCATCTGCGCGCGCGGCAATATTGAAAATAAGTTCGTTCTCCTTACTTTCGTAGAAAATGTAACCCGTTCCAGCTCCGCCCATACAAAATGTACTAATCGCATTCCACTCTCAAAAAATGCGCCGCTTAATTTGAGCGCCGTCCCTTCAAGCTTTCTTCCACCTGATTCTCAACCCAAACGCCGAGCAGTGGGAAGCTGCGCTGTCCAGCTGGGATCCGGACGGCCAGCGTAATCTGGGGTGCTATGTTGCGCTTTTGGACTCCCAGGAGACTAGGGAGAAGGAAGTGACGTAGGTGTGAATGAACGTATCTTAGCAGATACCGTCATCAGCGACTCCACCAATCAACATCCAAAGAGCGTTGTTGACGTCACTTCCTTCTCCCTAGTCTCCTGGGAGTCCAAAGACGCAACATAGGGCCCCTGGTCTCGCGGGCCCGAACCGCAGCGACAGCTACAGGGGCCCTGGAATGAGGGCTCCTCTCGCCTCGGAAGAGCCAAACTAATTGTTTATTAAAAGTTTTTTTTTCTCTCTCTCTCCACCTGATTCTGTATTTATTCGCTCATTTGACACCCCCCCCCCCCCCCCGCAAAATACCATTTCGAAGCATTAAGCAACATTGGTGGTCTGCATTTCTTGGTCACGATGCGTGGGATTGGATCCGAGTCGTTGCGCTGAAGCAGCACTCGTCTCCAATACATATCCAGAGTGCGTTCCCCAACAATGGCGGACTCATATAATTGAAGCCACAGCTACTAAGAGGCGCGCAATTTCGAAAACGGTCTATTGCACCTGGCATTACAGTGAGACGGGCCGCAAGAAGATAGACATGAACAAATGGCGCGGAATAACAAAAGTGAGAAACGTCGAAAAAAAAGAGGAACAGTAAGAATAACATCAAGTGCATTAGACTGGTGGCAGCCTTTTTAAACGATGCCGTTGCGTGAAACTGCGTTTACCTGCACTCTTTGCAGTCCATAGTCACTCTTTACGAATGCACTCGGCCAGATTTCAGGGGCTCGGCCATCTGCGATAAAAAGAATCGGAACAAATCGTCAGTACTCTGGTCAAAGTGAACCCAACGTTATGTGTCGATCTTCACGACGAGGAAAGAGCGCTTGCAGGTTTCTCATGCTATGAAAGTCATCAAGATGGTGGACAAGTCATTTAAGGGTAACAAAAGATTTCTATACTTTGCTTCACCTTAAGTCTAGATACAGCCCACGCTACGAGCTCACGGGAGCAATAAAAAGACAGTGTCAATTTTTATTTATTTTATTTTTTTATTTGACATACTGTCAGTCCTGATTAGGACTTTGACAGGAGTGGCAACGAGTTACACTTGTAAAAGCAACAGGTAAAGCAACACGGCAACGAAGCACAATGCAAGGAATACCAAATAACAACGCAAATCAAGAATAAACAATAGTTAGGTTGCGTCCAGCTGGAAAAGGAATAATTCAAGATCGGCGGAAGAAACGACATGTTCTGGCAACAGATTCCAGTCCCGCACCGTACGAGGAAAAAAGGAATACTTAAGACAATCTTTATTGAACGAAAACTCTCATAAGTGACGCGAATGTTTGTTACGAGTTATACGGGATTGATGAAGGGTTAGGTAACGTGATTGGTCAATGAGCAATGAACCAGAAAGTATCATGAAAAAAAGCTTCAAGCGTTTATTTTCCCGTCTAGACTGAAGCAGCGGAAGATTACACAGCGCATACAGCTCTGTCGGCGAATCTAATCTGCGATATCTAGAATAAATGAAACGCAGGGCCAGTCGCTGTACACTTTCTAGGTCAAGGATTAGGATTTTCATGTGCGGGTCCCATACTTCCGACGCGTATTCAAGCAGGGGACGAATCAGCATTTTGTAAGCGAGCAGTCTAGTCTCTGTAGATGCTAGTTTCAAGGACCGTCGTAGAAATGCTAGTCGTGTATTAGCTTTTTTAACAATGTTAGTCACATGCATGTTCCATCGAAGGTCGCTCGATATAGTAACACCGAGGTACTTATAATTGTCTACTTTTTCTAGGAGGACGCCATCAAAGCTGTACGGATGAACTAGGGGATTTAATTTATGTGTGATGGACATACAAACGGTTTTTCCTATATTCAGAGGCATTTGACACTTAGTGCACCATTCCTTAACCCTATGCAGGTTCGCGCTTAAATTACTTTGGTCAGACATAGTTGTTACCTTAGTGTACAAAATACAGTCATCTGCAAAAAGTCTCGCGTGCATCGACATGTCTTTAACCAGATCGTCTATAAACATATGAAAAAGCAACGGCCCCAGAACTGAGCCATGTGGCACACCAGAAGTAACAGCACAAAGATCCGAGTAGTTATCTTCAATGCTAACAAACTGCTTTCGATCGGAAAGAAATGACCCTATCCATCCTGACAGAGTTTCGTTCTTTAGCATAGGTCTTATCTTGCACATTAACTTTCTGTGGTTCTCCTTATCAAAGGCCTTTTTAAAATCCAAAAAAATAACGTCGACCTGGCCTCTACTATCTAAAGTTTTCGAAAAGAAATGCATAATTTCCGCCAGTTGCGTAACAGTAGAAAGCCCCTTTCGGAATCCATGTTGGCAGCTGTTTAGTAAGCCGTGCTCAGCTAGGAATGTATGAATATGCTTGGAGATGATGTGCTCAAGTATTTTACAGCATGTTGACGTTAAGGAAATGGGGCGATAATTTGCCGGGGTACATGAATTACCCTCCTTAAATATTGGAATTACTTTACCCAATTTCCAGTCGTTTGGGACCGAAGAACTATCAAGCGATTTCTGAAATATAAGCAATAAATATTGGGACGACCATTCGGCATACCTTTTTAAAAACGCATTTGGAATTTGGTCCGGTCCTCCTGCCTTCGAAGGGTCTATATCGAGAAGCAACGAAAAATTCCCTCCTGAGATAACAATACATCAGGAATTGCTGGTATACTGACGAATTCATCACACTCGGGTAATGTGCCGTCATCACAAAAAAAAAACAGTAGAAAAAATCTTCCGAAAACATTCGCTATGTCTGTATTTTCTAAAACAACCCGGTCATCTGTTACAAGTTTAGTCACGCCAGGTTTTCGAGGTGAAAGATGCTTCCAAAACCTTTTAGGTGAGTGCCGCAGGAAGCCTGTCATGGTTACGTTAAAATAATAGTGCTTGGCTTTTTTATCATTGATTTAAGATCTTTGCTTAGGCACCGTAGCTTGTCACGCACTACATCAGCCTGCGATTTGCGCACTTGCAACCGACACCTTGAAACTTTACGTTTTTGGTGTATTACGTCTTTATTAATCCACAAGTTAGTAGTGCGGTTCCTTTTCACCTTTTCCGGGACATGTTGAGCAATGCAATGCGTAGCTAAGCCTTTGAACTTTTGCCAGAGTTGATTGTCGTTTATTTTACGATCAAAACTGGACTGGTGAAATGCATCATATGAACTATCTAACATATCTAAAATAGCTACGTCATCTGCATGACTGAAATCTTTATAGGTAGTAACTTCGTAGCGCGCTGAAGGGTTATCATTTAAATAGAGTGATAAAACAACCATGAGGTGATCAGATATTCCTGGCAAGACTCTACATTCGTAAGGATATAGCATCATACAATCACTTAAGAAAAACAGATCCAATATAGATTTGCTATTTCCTTGGATTCTGGTGAACTCTTTAACGACTTGCGTCAGACCATGTGAAAAAGACATGTCTATCAATGCAGAAGAGAGTAAAACATCGCGAGTTCCTGGTAGTGATGCATTCCAGTCGACCTCCCCAACATTGAAGTCGCCTGCAATTATTACCTTTTTGAGTCAACGTGTAATTTAATAAGGAAATCATTTAAACTCTGAGCGAAGTCAAGGCTCGTTCCCGGAGGACGGTAAACCGCGCCTATTATGAGCTCCGATTTTGATAATTTTAGTCTGCACCATACGCTTTCAATGTCAGGGGTGTCTTCTATTTCAACATAATCGTTACAGTTCTTTATTATAATGGCTACCCCACCCCTCTGCCCAAACGATCTTTCCTAATGATATCATATCCAGGGGGAACGATTTCACAATCAAAAATGGAAGGAATCAACCATGTCTCAGTGATTATTACAACAAAAGGGTCATGCTCGACAAGGATGTTTTCCAAATCAACAGTTTTATTCACAATACTCCTCGCATTTAAATTGATTATTGAAAAGGCCTTTCCATTCTCAACCCTTCGTCGTCATTCTTCTCGGGGCTGAATGCTTCTCTGTACATGTTCTCTGAGGATCACTATTTGCCGTTTTTGTTCATCCCAAACGTAAGTACTTCCGTTTATTTTTAGTTTGTCAAACACCAGAAATACCTTATCACCTTTGGCTCTGTTTTCACGTGAACTTTCCTAAAGAATTTGCCGAATAGTTCGTACCTGTTTAGAGTAATCTTCGTTGATAAAAACTTTGGTTCCTTTTAAACGTTTCGCATTTCGGATGATGTCTCTCTTTTCATTGAAATTCCCAAGTCGCAGAATGATTGGTCGTGGCTTATCAGGGAACATCCTTCCTATCCTGTGAATGCGCTCAACACTTCTGACATCTAAATTTAGTTTCGCTTTGAATATTCCATCAACAATCTTATCTGTCAATAACTGCTCTGTCTCGTGCGTGGCCTCTTCTATTCCATAGATGACAAGATTATTTCGCCTACTTCTGTTTTCAAAGTCATCTACTTGCAGGTCTTGCAGGTCTTGCAGGTCTTGCAGGAATCAGGTTAAAACAAAAATCCTGAGTATAAATTATTTAACGAAAAGTGGATGCTTCTATGCGCTGTGACGCCAAAGTGAGGCAAATTTTATAATTAACATGTTACTGTCCGGCGACGATTGAGGGTTGTCCTTCCGGCGGGCATCGCGAGTTTAGTTCCCCTATTCATAAGTTACCAGGACAAACTTTGGACAATCAATGAGTCTAACTGCGACATAGATCCAGGATATTTTTTTGAAGAGTGGGCGGGCCTTCAACATTGATTGCCTCCATTTCTTCAATATAAACATGTGCCCTTAGACGTTCAGTTAAAGAAAATGATTAGTGAATGCTCCTTAGTTAGTCATCTAGTAGTTAGATTTTTTCTTGAACATATTGTGTGTCTGGCAGTATAACTCACTTGCGGATATAGCATTTTTCTAGCTTTCACGAATTTTCCATAGAAAAGTCTGTGTTCAACAAAAAAAAACAAGAAAAAGAAAACCCATCTTCATAGCAGTCTCACGATGATATGCGACAGCATAATAAACTGCTTGAGCGCTTAAGTGATAAAGGATAGGGTTGTAACGTGAATGGTCAAAAGAAGTGCAGGTAAAATCGAATATAACATTAGCCTCCCCAGACAGTATTTTGCGGAATTTCGAGCTCATGCAAGCCAATGCCCCTATGTGATTTATGTAAGAAAATTTGTCGTCATTCGCGATATGTATGTGTAATTTGAATATTATTACATCGCTATGTATTTATTTTTGTGCCACCGTGTATCGGAATGTTTTGAAGAATACCATTTATGAGCTTATCTTTTCTGCACATTTCGTCTATTTGCCTTCAGATCTATCATGTGAGCGCCAAGTCCTTTTTTGTTATACCCCGCGACCCGGTGTTTCACACATGCCAAACAGCAAACAAAAGAGCATGTTTCAACGACCCATCAGCTGGCGTATTTTTGAGTATCGTCTTTTCGTGTCGGTCTCAAGCGGTTATGGGAACTTCATAGAGTCAAATAATTGATAATAATAAAAATGTATTTAATTATTGACTGAACATTTGGCAACATAAATAAAGAGCCGATCGCCGCAAATATATACGCCATGAGTATATGCACCCCCAAATTATAGTAAAGACGCTCTGCAAATCTTCTCCGGCGTTTTTATCTACGATAGGCACATGTATAAGTGATTTGGGAGAGCCTTTAAGGGGTGGTGCAACAATTTGTCTGCTCTGCGCGAATACCACCTGGAAGAAATCCCTGACGTTTATGACCAATGAAACACGCGCTCGTGTTTCTCCCCACGCAATAAACGTCGCAGAAAAAAATGTAAGAAAAACGAGCAGGCTTCACCCCTCAACTCGCAGCCAGGACAAGCGGCTACGTGATCTGGAGCCGATTATATGCCGCCAATGTTGAACATAGCCGCACACTGAGGTTTGCAAAGCACAGGACACGCGCCGAGTTCCAGACATTGTTCGGGTTCGGCTATTGCCGTCTTTGCCGCGATTGGATACGAGCCGCTACCCGAATGCTTGTCGAGCTATTGATTATCACGAGCCCAATTCGAGTGCTTACGCGATGCTCGGATTCAATCTATGAGGCTAATTCAAATATCGTCACTGGGGTACTATGCCGACTTTGGACTATGGCGACAATGGTACTAATAACGCTGGTCTATGGCGACACTGGGTACTATAACGTTGGACTATGCCGACACGACGACCCCCACGCAACGTCATCAAGTTTTGCGAAGGAGAGACTGAAATAAAACGCTCGCTTTTATTCTTGAAATTACACCGCAATAAAGGGGTTTCTTGATCAATGGCGTTGCGTGCGAATATACATGGGTCCCACTAGTACCAGTAAACTAGTGTGAAGAGAATGTTCTGCAACATTCTTCGCCTGCACCACGGTGCTGAGTGCAACCAATTTTGGTTATGAAAACAGGAGTGCGTTGTCGCTTAGTGTCTCTGCAAAATGTAGGCTGAGAGGACTTGTCCTGGAAACTTTCGTGACATTTCGAAACTATTGGTTTTAGCTCAATTGCGTCGTCATCATATACTATAGTGTAAAACATACCTCGTAAAATATATTTAACGATATACATGGCGACAAGGTGCCCATTCGATGATTTTTGCATCCTAAATAATTCCTTATGTCAAGACCACGACTACGATGCAACTTTTAATACTGCGATGCAAAGTTCTACGTTTGCGAGTATTTTAGCGACCTACCACACTTTGTGACAACCATTCGATTCAAGTAATTATATGTCACCGAGGTAAACAAATGGACGTTCAGTCATATAATCACGACGTTTTGTATGTTAATATAGATTTTCTTTTACTGTTGCGTCTAAATTAAATGGTGCATTTTTTTGTATTTGGAAATAAAGATTTCTTTGTAAGAACGATAAAAGGCTATAGTTACTTGTTTTACGGCGGAAATATCGACAATTGCCAAACCATTGCGAAAAATATATTTTCACTTTAGCGGTTTGAACCGGTTGAAACTGGTTTGCACCTTTATTTCTGCTCCCCGGAACTGATCCGGAACTGATCCGAAAGCCGTGAACGAGAACCCAAACCTCGAACCGATAATAATTTCGGTTTGATTCTCTGAATACAACCACTACCCGTTATTTATCATTAGTGCGCCTAGTTTTTTCACCCATTTTTACCTTTTTTAGCACCATTGCTATCACTTTCATTAAAACTTGATTCGGGAACCTTGAAGATCTTAGTCTATGGGTTTGGCCCAAGAAACTCCCATTAATGGCATAAAACATGACTTTCTAGGTCTGAAGTGAGGCAGGAGATAGCTATGCCTCTCGTCACTATACCTTGGAGCGTGAGAACGTGCAGTAAAGAATACCTTATTTGGACTAGCTGCTAAAGAGCGGCTAGTGAAAACACGTTGATTTATATAGCTACTGCGAGATGGCACTGCGAGATGGCGCCACCGGCCCTTACGCGACTTGACTGAACGGGTACGTGCTGCCGTGCAGTACCCGGAGTGGCCGCTGCAGGAGAAATGGCGGCGTTGCGATCGCGTCTAGTTCGGTTCTCGAGTACGGATCGGGGCCAATTTTTCAAAGGAGGCTGCTATGGCAGTTTGCCAAATGAGTTGTTCTATACTCGGCGACAACTTTTCTTGGCAATGCAGTGGAGGTTACAGGCACGCGTTCCCTCACCCATTTTGAGCGCTGAATAAAGCTGTGCGCGGGCTCTCGTTTTCTCCACCGCATTGCCAAGAAAAGTTGTCGCCGAGTATAGTAACGTTTGCTACGGGTTGCCGCGTCTCTTTAGGCTTAGGAACGGCCACAATCGGAAGACGATCTTTAAAATGGGGCAAGCTCACCGCCAATACTTTTGTGATTTGAGCGAGATAAAGCGAAGAGAAATCCGGCTGCACAATTCACTGGCAACGAACGTGGCTAATACTACAGTGACCATGACGAATTTGCGCCGAAGCGAACAGGAAGTTCGCCGCCATGTTTGCCGACGCAACCCGGCCCAAGCAAACCGGGGCGCTATTTCCCGAATTTTGCATTAGGGGCGAGCGCCAACCCGAAACCCAAAACAAAGTTTGGGTTCAACGCATGCGCAGTGGTGAGCCCCTATTTCTAAGGGGGCCCCGCTTCTAATATTCTCTGTTGACTCTGGTCAATCCTTAGGGATTGCGTTAGCATGACCCTTGGGAAACGCCGCACACGTCCCCTTTGGGAAACGCTAACGCTGACCCCTTCACTTTTCTGTTTTGGCTTTCTCTTTTGCTTCCTCTATTTTTTGCGTCCTCTTTTGGCTTCTCTACGGGGTTAGTGTTGGCGTTTCCCAAAGGGGGACTTGTGTGTCGTCTCTCAGGGGTCATGCTAACGCATTCCCTAAGGATCCCCCTAATGGATCTTGAATTTTGTTGCCTGACCAGCGCTAGTACTTGGTTCACGCTTCATTTTGTAGCACAAACCAAGGCATACGCGCTCCGCACACCTGCAAGTTCAGACTCGCGCCCAGCATCCGCGCGCTCATTGGCTTCCGCCCCGTGACGTCACCTCTTTCTCGCCTTTAACCGGCTTTACTCTCCTCCTCTCTACGCGGCGCGCTTCCCTTTCCACTGTTTTGTCCGCAGACGGACACCGTCAGCTTTTTCCTGTCATGTGGGTACTAATGCTAACGCATTATTAGACATTAGACTAAAAATAGAGACTCTAACCAAAAGTTTAATAAACAGTAACCCGACGCTTCCAGACCAGTTCGGTCCCTTGTTCAAGGGGTGAGTGACGGAAAGCACACGCTTCGCTTAGATACGCACACGGATGTATGGGGCTTTGCTGACGTCAAGCAGTCCCGAGACGTAGCTACTGGGCAACTACGTCTCGAGCTCCCATGCTCACAAAAGCACATTCTGTTGTTTAAAAAAAATAAAATAAAATATATATATATATATATATTAGTTGTAATTGTTGTTTTTTGTTTTATAAACTCGGCTTTTTAGCGAGCAGCAGAACAAAATCGTTAGTTCTTTATTTCTCCTGGGAAAACAAACTGTACAGTGTCCTTTTTCCAGCATCCAAAAAAACGTTACAAATAAAAAAAAATGGAAGACGTTTACAATTCTCTGCAATGCGAGATTGCAGCACAGCTCTTGAGGAGGAGGAGGGAGGTTACGGAGGGGAGGATATGCCTCTCCTCCCCTTTGTACCCTCCTCTCCTCCTCGCCTCCCATCTAGCTGGAAATGTTTGCTAAATTTCCCGCTGAATTTAGCGGGAAAATTTCCCCGCTAACTTTAGCGGGTTACGTTTTGATCGCTAAATTTAGCGGCGAAATTGACGTCGCATGGCCTCAAAACTAATTCAGTTTCCCCGCTAAATTTAGCGGGGAAACTGTGATGTCCCATAATGCAACGCGCGGTTACGCCGACGACAATGGCGACGCCGCTCAACCAGGAAACGGGCGCTAACAGGTGCGATCTAAAACATAACAATATAAGGCATTCGAGGGTCTAGGCGATGTGAAGAAAAGCGTTGAACATCTGGAGGATGCCACGCCTCTTTTTGTGCATTATTGTGAATCAACCTTTTGCTCCGCAACACAGTAGTGTTACGGAGCAAAAGCAAATTCCGCAACACATGAGTGTTGCGGAGTTGCCGTCGGGGTTGGAAGCATTCCGGAATTATTCCGCAGTTTTCCGATTCCGGAATGGTGTGGGAATGGAATGGGCCCGGTTCCTATGCAGGATGTCTCGATATTTATCCAGGGCCTACGGCCTGGTTCCGCAATCCACTAGCGCATGGCAACCCGACCGAAAAAAAAAAAAACAGTGTGAACTCGGTTATGGAACAGGGAACTCTGAAAGGGAAATCTGAAATGGAAATTTGAAATCCAGTTTGCAGACAATGGTCTGCAAACTGGATTTCATGATTTCAACAAGAAATCCAGTTAGATTTTCCTGTTCCATATTCCAGTTTATACTGTTTTTTGTTGTTGTTTTTTTCGCTAGGAAGTGGCCTAAAACAGCATCATTCTTTTGGCGGTGACCGTGGGCTTCATTGTCTCACTGGCATATGCTCCTCGAGGATGAAAATGCTGCGACCTCAGTGAAGCAAGCAAAACTGAAATTGTTCTACACGGGCGAGGAGTTGTTCCTGGCGCCGCGAGACGCGACAGAGCGGCTGTTGTAATCATTCGTGAATAGCATCTAGCTTTTAACAAATGGCGGTCGAACCGAACCCAAACCGAACACCTTAACAAAACCGTTATTTTTAACTGAAAGGGAACAAAACTGTAACCGAAATCAAATGTTTGATGTCAAACCCGAGCCGGAACGGAACCGTAATCTCACGTGGCGGTTACCGGTTTATTGGAAACGGTTTGGCGTAATAAAATGTGTGCCGCGCCTTCTTCCGGGATGCAGCGCGAAGTGAATTAAATATTCGCGACGGTGGCGTCAACGGCTCAGTTTTGACTATCATCCATTCATCCGTTCTGGTGGTTCAGAATACGCGGGCGGTACGTCGTAGGATCCGTGGACATTCGGAGAAGCATGTTATCATAAGGAAATACGGGCGCTCTGATTGACCCATTGGACATTCAAACGTTCCGGTAGTTCGGAAGAAGCAGACCGCGTGTGTTTTGGTGCTCGTTGTTTAAAATACTTAACACCCTACGCGCGCGTCATCCTATAAGTAACGAAAATTAAAAGCGGGCTAGCAGACGCACGTGCGTAAGGGTCCCAACCTTTCTGCCTAGTTTTGCACAGCGCCAAGTGGATAGTAGAAAATGTGAAATCAAGAATTAATATCTGTCAATATTACTATTATCATTATTGTTGTTGATAAAACCACAAGGCTCCGGAGATCAAGTTTATAATGACAATAACGCTTGTGACTTACTAGCTGGGCTGGCAAAGTAGCACCACAGGACATATAGGATTCCAGTAATCCACATGAACCAGTGAAAAATTTGTAGTGGACTCCATCGCACGCTGGGGGATATCTTGGACTGTGGCGAAGTCATCAACCGTTCAAGTTCAAATCCTTCCACGATCTGTCTCGAGGCCTAGCTTTTTTCAAACGCGGTGGACGATGTAGCGTGCCTAGATTTGAGAGTGTTTCCAACTGCTCGCTCGGCGTCACTTGTTTCTTTGGGCCGCGTTTGCAATACGAGCTGTGAGGGTGAGCGATTGTCTGCGGGTGTCTCTCACGTCTGCGGAAACGCACGCATGCGCGTGAGCAACCGTCTGCGGAGGAGCCTTCCGGCATTAAATTGCAAAACGCTTTCTATGGGTTTGGGTCGCTCCTCTCTCAAATCCAGATTCTCTGGCATAATGTACAGCGTGTTTTTCCGCTGCTTTTCCGGATGCGTGGCCGACCATTCACTTTGCCCTTCCCCACGCAAGACCGCAGGAACAGGTGGTGGGTGTACGCGCCGGTTGTTTCGGTCTTCTGAGAGAATCTCCCGAGGCAGAACAATGGCTGGTAATTCAATCCAACGCCTCTTCTGCTTCTCAGAGAAGGCGCGCTAAAAGCTGCCACAATATTTCCGCCTCTATTTCAACAGCTGCTTCTAAACAAAGTACCCTTCTAACGTTTTCACTATCTATAAAGCCTTCCACTACAAAGAACGCGCGGAGGGAAATACCTCTCTCCTCCCAACCCGGCGCGTTGTCCGCTCCTTTGGCTGGGCAGTACGAAACATCCGGTTGGCATGCCAACGCTGTTTGAAAATCGCGTAATTTCGACAATATTAGGTGCAACGGAGCACATCTACACGCTACAAGTGAATGTACGAGGTTATACCCGGTAAAGAGACTAACCGGGCGCAATTCTGCTGTGACTCGCCGCACAAATAAATGAAGAAAAGGGAATTAATGCAACCCTGTGAACACTGTGATTGGTCTGTCATATCTGGCGAAAAGTAAATGCGGTTGCGGTAGGCTCAGTTCAGATAAGATCATGCTCACGAGTCCGGACTTATTTTTTGTTTTTGTTAATTATTTTATATGTTACTCTTCAACTTGTGTAGGGAACGTAATAAAAAAAAGATTTTGCATAAAGCATAGTATTTCAAGAAAAAAAAACAGAGTTTGCTAGAACCGCATATTTGAATTTTTAAGTTTTCGCTCATGTCATGTTTGCTGACACCTACTACGCAAACTACAAATATAAGATTCTATTGATTTGAATATGTACAACATTGTGGAGGGTATATATTTCGCATCAAACATGTGCATATATGACTCCTTTGACGTTCTGTTACTATTTCTGCGGTGTTTAAAAAAGAGAAGTAACAGCTACAGCCTTAACATTAATGTCATATATTCTTTTTGAACTGTTCTTTCGTATGATAAAAAATCGTTGCGTTATCTAAAAAAACATTTATGTCGCTGGAATTTTGTTGTCAAGTAGAAAGTTAAAAAAAAATTCAAGGGGCAGTTAAGAAGATATTTTAGATTTTCTTGAAATTTATAGTGATAGTTGTCGTGTTCTGCTTTTATGTTGGCAACACTGTATATACGATAACGTGATCTGGCAACCAATGACTCGCATTAAAATCTCTTTTTCGTTCAACGTTCGAATGGAGTAGTCGGCCCTTTCTTCGTGTCCTCAGGACACTACATAATGGCGACGAGTGAAGACCGTTGAGGAACCCTGCCGGGCTTGCTACTGCCTACTGCCGGTGAGCGGACGCCATGTTCAATTACAGTCCGTCACCACCTCCGTTCCTCGCTACGCCGGGACCAGCCTGCGTGCCATGGCGGCAGTGGAAGTTGGCTTTCCTGAACTACTTGGAAGCCGTTGGCGGCGACGACTTCGCGCCAAAACGCAGGAAGGCTATTCTGCTCAATGCGCTGGGCCTGGAAGGACAGCGGATCTACAATAGTGTAGCACCGACTACTCCGGCATCGGTCATCAAAGAAAAAGAAAAGGAAGGAGTCACCGAAGGGCATGACGAAAAGAACGTGTTCGACGAAGCACTGGCCGTGTTGGACAACCACTTCTCGACTGCGACGAACGAACTGATGGAAAGACATCGTTTTCGTCAGCGCCGTCAAATGCCGGGTGAAGCCTTCGAAGCCTACGCCGCCGCCCTGCGTGAGTTGTCGTCGGACTGCAACTTTGGAGAGGCAGCTGACAAGACGATACGCGATCAGCTCTTGGAGGGGACAGCGTCGCAGCAGATACGCGAGCGCCTGCTCTTCGAAGGAACGAGTCTGACACTAAACCGCGCGATCGACCTCGGCAGGCACATCGAACAGACTCAGCGAGAGCTGAAGGAGCTTGCTGGAGACCCCGTCGTCCAGCGAGTTGTCGACAAGCCGACGAGTGGGAGCACCGGAAAGGCGTCGACTGCGTCGTGCTACCGTTGCGGTTCGACTGCGCACCGCGCGAATGCGAAGGAATGCCCGGCCAGAGACAAGACATGTCGCAACTGCAACAAGCGGGGGCACTTTGCTGCGGTGTGCAAGACGAAGCGGAGGCAAGAAGGTCAGCAGGAAAATCACGCCGCGAAAGAATCGTCGGCGGCCACGAACTCTGTCACGATTTTGAACCTGGACCCTGACAACATGCGAGAGAAAGGGATCTACGTCGACATCGACGTTGACAGCGTGACATTGCGGTTTCTGGTCGACACCGGCTCGTCTGTTTCACTTCTGAGTGAAGATTTCTTCCACAAGCACTTCGCTGGCCGCGCGCTGACTGACGCGACGGTGACGCTGCTGGATTACTCCAAAAAGCGCATCCCAGTTAAAGGCTGTTTTTTAGCTGACGTGGTCTACAAACAAACACGCACGTGTGTTTTGTTCCATGTTGTACAGCGTGGCAAGTCACTTCTTGGACTGGATGCCATTCAGAACCTGCAACTGAACATCCACGGCGACACGCTCAGCTGTCTGCAAACGGTCGCGCACTCAGCGGAATCGCTGCCAGTGAATCTACGCGGTGAATTCTCGCATCTTTTTTCGGGCGAGCTTGGCCTGGCCAAGGGCTTCGTTCATCAAGTCAAGGTGCGTGCATCGGTGAAGCCAGTCGCTGCGAAGCTACGCAGATTGCCCATTACGTTGCGCGAACAGGTGTCTGAAGAGTTGCAACGATTGGAACGTCTCGACATCATCGAGCGGGTGGATGCGGCGGAATGGACCTCACCCATTGTCGTGGTTCGGAAGAAGGACGGCACGATCCGGTTGTGCGTCGACCTGAGGGAACCGAACAAAGCCATCATCGTGGATGGGTTCCCACTTCCCCATACTGAGGAGCTGCTGCACCAGATGGTGGGTGCTACCAGGTTTTCAAAGCTCGACTTGGCATCTGCGTACCACCAGGTTGAACTGACGCCCGACAGCCGTGAGTTAACAACTTTCGTCACCCACGATGGTCTGTTCAGGTTCAAGCGCGTCTGTTTCGGACTTGCATCAGCGCCGGCTGCCTTCCAAAAGATGATGTCGCTCATCCTGAAAGGATGCACTGGAGTTCTCTGTTACATCGACGATGTCATCGTTTGGGGGAGGACGACCAGCGAGCACCAAGAAAACCTGAGACGTGTCCTGAGGCGCATTTCCGAGGCTGGACTCCAACTGAATGACAAGGGCGTGTTCGACGTGGACCAGCTTTCTTTCCTCGGACATGTGGTGGGCAAGGAGGGCCTCACTCCTCTGCATTCGAAGGTGGAAGCCATCGTTCAAGCACCAGTACCGAAGGACGTCTCAGCGTTGCGGTCATTCCTGGGACTCGCAGGCTACTACTCCCGTTTTGTCCCACACTATTCCGATGTGGTCGAGCCTCTCAGGAAACTGCTGCGTCAGAGCCAAGCATTCACTTGGGATGACGCATCGCAGAGAAGCTTTGAGAAGATCAAAGAGGTTCTCTCGTCATGTCCCGTCATCAAGATGTTTGACCCTAACCTACCAGTAGTTGTGACCACCGACGCATCAGACACTGGCCTTGGAGCCGTCCTTCAGCAACAAGCTGGGGAAGAGCTACACACTGTGGCCTTTGCATCCAGGTCACTGACTTCTACCGAGCGGAGGTACTCTGCTGGGGAAAAGGAGGCTCTGGCGTGTTTGTTTGCTTGTGAACATTGGCACATCTACCTCTGGGGCCGAAGATTCCTACTTAGAACGGATCACCAGGCGCTGGTGACTCTGTTATCGTCCAGAGGTTCCGGCAGGAGGCCGCTACGAATCGCAAGGTGGTCAGCGAGACTCCTTTACTACAATTTTGACATCGTCTATCAAAGAGGCAGCGACAATGCTGTCGCAGATGCGCTGTCCCGACTACCTTTGGTGGCAGCAGCAGAGCCAGAGATGGAGGAAGAAGTTGTGTCTTTGGTGTCGTCTTGCATCACCAAGGATCAAGTGCAAGTCGCAACGGCCAAGGATCCTACCCTACAGCTAGTGACCAAGTACCTCGAGAAGGGATGGCCAGCAAAGAGGATGCTCACTCAGGAGCTGATGCCTTTCTTCCAGCTTAGGGAAGAATTGTCCATGGTGGATGGCATAGTCTTCAGGGAAGACAAAGTTGTCGTGCCAGATTCGCTGACCTCGGACCTGGTTTCTTTTGCACACGAGGCACACCCTGGCATCGTGAAAACCAAACAAAGACTTCGAGACAAGTTCTGGTGGCCCCGGATGGACAGGCAGGTGGAGTGTGCCGTGCGAAGCTGTCACGTGTGCCAATCAGCCGACAAGTCAGCCAAACCGGTCGTGGCACCACTACGTCCGGTTACTCTCCCGGAAAAGCCCTGGCAGAAGCTGGCTATGGACATCGTGGGTCCGCTGAACCTGACCACCGCAGGTCCTAAGTTTGTCATCACCCTTGTGGACTACCATTCCAAGTGGCCGGAAGTTTGTTTTGCAAATACAGTTACGTCACAAGCGGTGATAGATTTCTTGCGAGGCGTGTTCAGTCGGGAGGGCTATCCGGAAGAACTCGTGACAGACAACGGGCCACAGTTCAAGTCGAGGCTTTTTGAAGACTTCCTGAACCAAAGAGGAATCAAGCACTGTGTCTCGTCGGTATACTACCCGCAGGCCAATGGGTTGGTCGAACGATTCAACAGGAGCCTGAAGGACTTTATTCAAGTTTCAGTTCTGGAAGGACGACCGCTTAAAGAAGCCGTCGTGGACTACTTGGGCGTATATCGGTCTACCCCACACTCGACCACAGGAGTGTCTCCTGCTCAGCTCCTCCACGGTCGCCAACCAAGGACCCGACTTGACATCATGGGCCTTCCGTCAAAGAACTTCTTCCAGGAGCCAGCCACGGCAATGGAACAGTTACGAGCTCGTGTCCAAAGCAAGCAGCGCTCGACGAAGGAGTATACAGATGCGAAAAGAAGTGCCAAGACTCCAAGATTCAAGGAGGGAGATTACGTACGGGTCCGTAAACCCACAAGTGGCGGTAAGGCTGAGCTTTCATATTCACGACCACTGAAAATACAGAAACAGTTGGGTCCAGGCACTTTCCGCCTGGAAGATGGACGCAGCTGGAATGCCTCCAAGCTGGTGGCTGTGCCTGAGGAGTGCGTCACGGAAAGAGGTAAACGGTTGCTACACTTGCTACCCGTTCCTGGAGATCAAGAACAGTCAGCCAGGAGAACCGTCTCGGACAACCAAGGCGAATACTCCGTCGGGGAGAATCGCGAAGCTTTGGCAACACCATGTCAAGTTTCAGGAGGCGCAGACTCGGTTGAGGAACATCGCCTAGAAGCTTCGGCGACGCCAATACAAATTACGATTGGACCAGATTCCGTTGAAGAACAACGTCAGGAAGTTTTGACGTCGCCGGTACAAGTGTCGCAAGATGAGGGTCCTGTTGGTAGACGTCGGCTGGAAGGTTCTGCGGCGCCTACACAGGCTCAAGGAACGACGTGGACGGACGGACCTCGCAGAGGACCGTCGACAAGAGAACGACGGCGTCCCTCCCGTCTGCAGGACTTTCATATGAATTAGCTATCTTTCGCTTAGTTGTTTCGTTTTTCAGGGGGGGATGATGTTGTGTTCTGCTTTTATGTTGGCAACACTGTATATATCGATAACGTGATCTGGCAACCAATGACTCGCATTAAAATCTCTTTTTCGTTCAACGTTCGAATGGAGTAGTCGGCCCTTTCTTCGTGTCCTCAGGACA
>JAZHYW010012338.1:0-17662 GCA_037355805.1 Ixodes ricinus
ATATAGTTCGTCTGCTTTCCTCGCCGTCACCATGGGAACGAACGCCGAATGAATGGAAGCACGCACGGTACCGCCGCGTGAAGCCAGCGGCAGCTGACGCCCTTTTTACGAACGCCGTCTGCTGGCCAAAGCCGAACGCTGGTATGCCAGATCGACTACGCCTCCGCCAGAGACCGCGCCGCCAGCAAAGACGACGAAGCTGAGACACGCCGGGCTGGGGATCGAGCATGCAACAACACCGCGGGACGACTGCAACGTCGGCATTTATTTGGGATGAAAGGCGCAGAAAATAAGCGGGGACAATTTTTTATTTGAATCATAACACGCGATGCCACGGCCGGCATCGTTACAAAGACAACGGTGCGGACCCAACAAATAAAGAAACTAAGTGAATAAAAATAAAAAGGAAGCCGTTCTCGGGCGGCGTGTTCTTTGATGAGACGTGTTGCTCGCAATGTTCCTGGTTTGTTTTCTTTTTTTGTTTCTTTTCCGTAGAGGATGCCACGACCCTATTTCTGAAGCTGATTTGTTAATTCAATAACAAACAACGGTTGGAACGAGGGAGGGAAGGAGTCTTGGCGTCAGAATTCGACGTAGGCTAAACAGAAAAATAAAAGTAAGAATGCACAATATATGCCGTACTGCAAGACCGCCGCCGACGACCGTTAGGCTATTTATTTTGTTTCTTTAGATTTTTATCGCGACCACTATTCCACCGTGCCTCAAATTTTCCGGCGGAGGTCCGGCAGCTTTGATAACTATTATTATCGTCGTTTGAAGGGCACTCTTCCTATGCTGCTTCGTCTTCGTTCCTGACTCCATAAAAATATGGGCGGGAAAAGTTAGCGCCACGTAAAAAATAAAAAGTTTAGTTCAAGGTCGGATTTCGGTTTGTGGATACAATTAGTCCAATAATTAATTAGCCCAATTATTTAGCTTTTATATTAGGCATCTTGTGTGCATGTGTGAAATACAGCACCCAACGAGAAGACATGAGAAGAACGCTGCAAGTGCTGGACCGTAGACTATTTAATGCCACCAAAATCCTGGGCCGTGGAGAACTTTTGGCGGTATCCGTGTATCATTTTTAAAGCGCTACAAAAACACGTCGGGGACACTGAACTTCGGACCAACTTGAGTCCGTGAGCGTGTGATGTGTGTGTGTATGCCATTCTTTATTTTTAGATAGAGGCAAAAATCCACACGGACTAGTGTGGCCTGAGTAACGCAGAGTCTAGGCCAACATCTTGGTGCTGTTACTCAGGCCCTACTGAGTGTGGATTTTTCGCGCCTATAATCTAAACAGAAAGAATATTTATCCTGTCAGGAACGAAGCAGCAGGAAGAGTCTCTTCAAACGACAATAATAATAATTATTAGAAACTGCCGGATCTCCCTGAGGTCCGAAGCACAGTGAAGTAGTCGCCGCGATAAAAAAATCTAAAGAAACAAAATAAATGGTTCAATGTCGTCGGCGGCGTCAATAGGACTCGCCGAGTGCGGAGTATAACGGTCTTGGCATACGCCTGTTATTTTCTTTTCTTTCTACCACGTCGAATTCGGACGCCAAGACTCTACACCTCCTCCGTTCCAACGCGTTGTCAGCTTTCAAGTAAAATTCGTGACACCCTCTCAAAAAAAAAAAAAAAAAACTTTCCGAGCAGTTAAAGCAGCATGGCCGCTCCTCCTCTCATCAAAGAAGACGCCGTCAGGCCGTCCGAAATCCAAACTGCCTCTTCTTATTTTTAATTTTTATTCACTTTACTTTTTTTTGTTGTTAGTTCGACTGCTCCCTTCTCTGTGACGATGCCGGCTGTGGACATACGTTTGGCGTTTGTTTTGTCACGCGATGGTGGTCCGACCGATCAACCAATGAGTTTGTTGGAATTGTGTCACGAGGTAGAAAATGGCGGATCAAATAAAAATAATAATGCAAGAAGGCGCAGTTCCCCCTCGGCGCTTTATTCTTCCAGAGGCGTATACTGCAGTGCCATGGCGTTCAACTTGTGCCACCATGACGCCATGAAAGATCATCTTGAAGCAATTAATTTGCTTCAGCGGCATGGGCCTGCCTGGCTCCTGGGTTTTCGTGTGCGTCCAGAGTCCGAAGCCAGATGACAAGCTGCAAGTCCGCGATAGGATTCGCGGATCGCTACACGTGCGGGTGCGGTGTGTGGATGACTCGTGCGGTGTACAAGAGGAAGCCGGTCAAAAGTTTAGTGCCGGGGCCAGGTCTCGGTACGGAGCGGTTCCTTTTTTGAAGGATCGCACCTGACGCTTCTCCAACTCATGAAAATCATCCTCCGGTGCCAGAACCTACCGTGCGCCGTCATTCAGCGGGATACTGATATCGCAAGTAAGACAATATCTGATTGGGCGAGCTTTTGTCGGGAGGCTGTGGTAAATGCCGTTTTTAAGCATTCAGCCATGATTGGTGGCGAAGGCGTCACTGTAGAACTAGACCAGAGTATGTTCGGTGCGAAAGTACCATCGCGGGTATTTAAGGCCTGGCCAGTGGGTTTTCGGTGGTGTGGAGCGTTGCAGCGGGTGCTGCTTTTCTTGTTCCCGTGGAGACTCCAGACGCTAAAATCCCTGCAAGGGCTAATAACCGAGTGGGTCCCGCCCTAGAACAAGAGTAATCACTGACTGTGTGGGCTGGCTGCGGCAAGCTTGCAGATGACTGACGCTCGCTTCACGCACCTCACCGTCAACCACAAGCTACACTTTGTCGACGCGACCACTGGTGCGCATACCAATACGGTGGATGGCACCTGGGCCCTGCGTCAAAAGTCTCTTCCATCTGGCGGCTGCGAGAAGCCGCCATTTCCCTGGTCACAGTCACCTTGCAAAATTCATGTTGTGGAGGAGAGAGAAGGCGCGGAAACACTGATAGATTCCAGTCGTTCGTCGCCGTGGCCGCCAAAATCTAGTAGAGCCCCGACGCAGACAGGGCGATGATTCTGACGGCCCCGGTGACTTCTGAGTGATCCGCTGCGCTGAGCCCGTCGTCCGCCTGAATGCATAAAGGCGACTCTATGCGCCAACCGCTTGTCAGTGCTCGTTACGTCAGTTATAGGTTCTGGTAGCGGTCTAAAACGGCCCTTTTCTAGGGCCCCCATATTTTGAAAACGGAGTTGTGTTCTGTACGCGGCACCCTGCGTATCTGTAAAAAGTTCACAGGAAAGACTCAGCAAAGGTATGTGGTCCCCAACTTGGATATCGCGTGTACAGGCTCCAAATAAAAAATTGTTCTGTAAGCTATTTCGCGCCTTTGATCCCACAAATGCCGCCATTGCAGTCGTCCCGCGGTGCTGTTGCTCGCCTATTCACCGTCGGCGCCTCAGCTTCGTCGTCTTTGCCAGCGGCGCACCGGCGAAAGCTGCCTTTCATCCCAATAAATGCCGACGCTGCAGTCGTCCCGCGGTGTTGTTGCTTGCTCGATCGCCGTCGACGTGTCTCCAGCTTCGTCGTCTTTGCTTGCGGAGCGGCGGCGGAGGCGGTTGATCTGACATACCGCGTTCGGCTATTTCAGCTGGCAGACGGCGTTCGTAAAATGGCGTCAGCCGTTGGCTGGCTTCACGCGGCGGTACTGTGCGTGCTTCCATCCATTCGGCGTATCTGGGCGGGCATGGTGACGGCGAGGAAAGCAGACGAACTATTCCAGCATACACCTTTTTAGTGTAGCCTCGGTTCAGCGCGTCGTTTACAAAGCCTCGACCCGGCGCACAGCGGCGCTCCGCTCGCCAGCTCTTCCGGTCTCCATGCTTCCGGTATGCGGGAAGTAGGCTCTCGTAAGGCTGGCCAAGGCGGACTGACTCGTGATCGGTATGCGTTGCGTGATGTTTTTGGTCTCGAAAGCGTAAAAAAAGCGATGAAAACATGACGGAAAACCGATGGTCATCAGGCTACCACTGTGCGGTTTTCGGATGCAACAATAATTTCCGCAAACGGAAGATAGATCGCGAAACACTGTGCAGCGAGCACAAGAAGTTGCAAGGCGAATGCGGCTGCAACCTGTTTGCTTTGCATCGCTTCCCCGCTGATCCCGATTTGCGTCTTAAATGGGTTGCGAGCGTCAATCGACAAGATTTTGTACCGGGCCCGTCATCAAGAGTCTGTTCCGTGCACTTCGTGGACGGGAAACGAACCGAGCAGAACCCGGTGCCAATGCTCCTTTTGGGGTATGATCGGAAGGTACTGTGGCCTTTACATTATTACCTTATTCTAATAATTAAGACAAACGCTGCATGTTTTACGACAGTGTTATTATTAGGAGCCGCTTATCATACTATTCATGCTTTCTGTAGGTTATCGTAGGCCGAAGGCGACTGCAAAAGGTTGAATGCCAGCCACCCCCTAAAAAACAGGTAAGAAATGCTGATGCACTTCGGGTCCGTGAATAAACATCGTTGACATACGTTAACGGTAACCCACTTATGTATTTATTCATTGTAGAAACTCGGCAACTCTCGGCCAAGCTCGTCGACGTGCTGTCCTCGCAAGGTGAGTGGCAGATGTTTATATTTGTGAAGCACTCGATATGACGACATACAGAATATGCTGTCATTGCATAATTTGTTTTCCTAGTTCGCACCTGTCATTCATCAAGAATACTAAATCGTAATTCGTATGAAGTAATTTCGAAAAGCAGATGCCTAACAAATAGAAAATGTACTGGCTAAGTATTACAGAGCTTTATACAAAAATTGCGAAAAGAGTTGACAGCAGTTGTCTCCTGATGAGATTAAAACTTCTACCAGTCTTGGCGAAATTTTAATGTGGTCAAGAATGAACTGGTAACTGTGCCTTTCTGCGCTTGCACGTCAGCAAGTCTCAGGGCGCACGGCTGACCCGACAGTCTCCCCAGACACTGCAGCTGGGCTGCGCCAGCCGCTCATGCCGCTCGACATGCAAGCTTCCAGCCAGTTGCCGAGTGAGGTAAGCAGGTTTGATTACGGCCTCTTTGCAAGCCATATCTCCTGGTGCAGCCCTCACGATTATCACCTTTCTGCGCTTGCACGTTAGCAAGTCTCGGGGCGCATGGCCGACCCGACAGCCTCCCCGGACACTGCAGATGGGTTGCGCCAGCCGCTCATGCTGCTCGACACGCGAGCTTCGAGCCACTCGCCGAGCCAGTTGCCGAGTGAGGTAGGCAGGTTTGATTACGGCCACTTTGCAAGCCATTTCCCCTGGTGCAGCCCTCACGATTATCACCTTTCTGCGCTTGCACGTCAGCAAGTCCCAGAGTGCACGGCGGACCCGACAGCCTCCCCGGACACTGCAGCTGGGCTGCGCCAGCTGCTCATGCCGCTCGACATGCGAGCTTCAAGCCAGTTGCCGAGTGAGGTAGGCAGGTTTGATTACGGCCACTTTGCAAGCCATATCTCCTGGTGCAGCCCTCACGATTATCACCTTTCTGCGCTTGCACACCAGCAAGTCTCAGGGCGCACGGCTGACCCGACAGTCTCCCCGGACACTGCAGCTGGGTTGCGCCCGCCGCTCATGCCGCTCGACACGCGAGCTTCGAGCCACTTGCCGAGCCAGTTGCCGAGTGAGGTAGGCAGGTTTGATTACGGCCACTTTGCAAGCCATTTCCCCTGGTGCAGCCCTCACGATTATAACCTTTCTGCGCTTGCACGTTAGCAAGTCTCAGGGCGCATGGCCGACCCGACAGTCTCCCCGGACACTGCAGCTGGGTTGCGCCAGCCGCTCATGCCGCTCGACACGCGAGCTTCGAGCCACTTGCCGAGCCAGTTGCCGAGTGAGGTAGGCAGGTTTGATTACGGCCACTTTGCAAGCCATTTCCCCTGGTGCAGCCCTCACGATTATAACCTTTCTGCGCTTGCACGTTAGCAAGTCTCAGGGCGCATGGCCGACCCGACAGTCTCCCCGGACACTGCAGCTGGGTTGCGCCAGCCGCTCATGCCGCTCGACACGCGAGCTTCGAGCCGCTCGCCGAGCCAGTTGCCGAGTGAGGTAGGCAGGTTTGATTACGGCCACTTTGCAAGCCATTTCCCCTGGTGCAGCCCTCACGATTATCACCTTTCTGCGCTTGCACGTCAGCAAGTCCCAGAGCGCACGGCTGACCCGACAGTCTCCCCGGACACTGCAGCTGGGTTGCGCCAGCCGCTCATGCCGCTCGACACGCGAGCTTCGAGCCACTTGCCGAGCCAGTTGCCGAGTGAGGTAGGCAGGTTTGATTACGGCCACTTTGCAAGCCATTTCCCCTGGTGCAGCCCTCACGATTATAACCTTTCTGCGCTTGCACGTTAGCAAGTCTCAGGGCGCATGGCCGACCCGACAGTCTCCCCGGACACTGCAGCTGGGTTGCGCCAGCCGCTCATGCCGCTCGACACGCGAGCTTCGAGCCGCTCGCCGAGCCAGTTGCCGAGTGAGGTAGGCAGGTTTGATTACGGCCACTTTGCAAGCCATTTCCCCTGGTGCAGCCCTCACGATTATCACCTTTCTGCGCTTGCACGTCAGCAAGTCCCAGAGCGCACGGCTGACCCGACAGCCTCCCCGGACACTGCAGCTGGGCTGCGCCAGCTGCTCATGCCGCTCGACATGCGAGCTTCAAGCCAGTTGCCGAGTGAGGTAGGCAGGTTTGATTACGGCCACTTTGCAAGCCATATCTCCTGGTGCAGCCCTCACGATTATCACCTTTCTGCGCTTGCACACCAGCAAGTCTCAGGGCGCACGGCTGACCCGACAGCCTCCCCGGACACTGCAGCTGGGTTGCGCCAGCCGCTCATGCCGCTCGACACGCGAGCTTCGAGCCACTTGCCGAGCCAGTTGCCGAGTGAGGTAGGCAGGTTTGATTACGGCCACTTTGCAAGCCATTTCCCCTGGTGCAGCCCTCACGATTATAACCTTTCTGCGCTTGCACGTTAGCAAGTCTCAGGGCGCATGGCCGACCCGACAGTCTCCCCGGACACTGCAGCTGGGTTGCGCCAGCCGCTCATGCCGCTCGACACGCGAGCTTCGAGCCGCTCGCCGAGCCAGTTGCCGAGTGAGGTAGGCAGGTTTGATTACGGCCACTTTGCAAGCCATTTCCCCTGGTGCAGCCCTCACGATTATCACCTTTCTGCGCTTGCACGTCAGCAAGTCTCAGGGCGCATGGCCGACCCGACAGTCTCCCCGGACACTGCAGCTGGGCTGCGCCAGCCGCTCATGCCGCTCGACATGCGACTCAGACTTGCCAAGCCAGTTGCCGAGTGAGGTAGGCAGGTTTGATTACGGCCACTTTGCAAGCCATTTCCCCTGGTGCAGCCCTCACGATTATCACCTTTCTGCGCTTGCACGTCAGCAAGTCTCAGGGCGCATGGCCGACCCGACAGTCTCCCCGGACACTGCAGCTGGGTTGCGCCAGCCGCTCATGCCGCTCGACACGCGAGCTTCGAGCCACTCGCCGAGCCAGTTGCCGAGTGAGGTAGGCAGGTTTGATTACGGCCACTTTGCAAGCCATTTCCCCTGGTGCAGCCCTCACGATTATCACCTTTCTGCGCTTGCACGTCAGCAAGTCCCAGAGCGCACGGCTGACCCGACAGCCTCCCCGGACACTGCAGCTGGGCTGCGCCAGCTGCTCATGCCGCTCGACATGCGAGCTTCAAGCCAGTTGCCGAGTGAGGTAGGCAGGTTTGATTACGGCCACTTTGCAAGCCATATCTCCTGGTGCAGCCCTCACGATTATCACCTTTCTGCGCTTGCACACCAGCAAGTCTCAGGGCGCATGGCTGACCCGACAGTCTCCCCGGACACTGCAGCTGGGTTGCGCCAGCCGCTCATGCCGCTCGACACGCGAGCTTCGAGCCACTTGCCGAGCCAGTTGCCGAGTGAGGTAGGCAGGTTTGATTACGGCCACTTTGCAAGCCATTTCCCCTGGTGCAGCCCTCACGATTATCACCTTTCTGCGCTTGCACGTTAGCAAGTCTCAGGGCGCATGGCCGACCCGACAGTCTCCCCGGACACTGCAGCTGGGTTGCGCCAGCCGCTCATGCCGCTCGACACGCGAGCTTCGAGCCACTCGCCGAGCCAGTTGCCGAGTGAGGTAGGCAGGTTTGATTACGGCCACTTTGCAAGCCATTTCCCCTGGTGCAGCCCTCACGATTATCACCTTTCTGCGCTTGCACGTCAGCAAGTCTCAGGGCGCATGGCCGACCCGACAGTCTCCCCGGACACTGCAGCTGGGTTGCGCCAGCCGCTCATGCCGCTCGACACGCGAGCTTCGAGCCACTCGCCGAGCCAGTTGCCGAGTGAGGTAGGCAGGTTTGATTACGGCCACTTTGCAAGCCATTTCCCCTGGTGCAGCCCTCACGATTATCACCTTTCTGCGCTTGCACGTCAGCAAGTCTCAGGGCGCATGGCCGACCCGACAGTCTCCCCGGACACTGCAGCTGGGTTGCGCCAGCCGCTCATGCCGCTCGACACGCGAGCTTCGAGCCACTCGCCGAGCCAGTTGCCGAGTGAGGTAGGCAGGTTTGATTACGGCCACTTTGCAAGCCATTTCCCCTGGTGCAGCCCTCACGATTATCACCTTTCTGCGCTTGCACGTCAGCAAGTCTCAGGGCGCATGGCCGACCCGACAGTCTCCCCGGACACTGCAGCTGGGTTGCGCCAGCCGCTCATGCCGCTCGACACGCGAGCTTCGAGCCACTTGCCGAGCCAGTTGCCGAGTGAGGTAGGCAGGTTTGATTACGGCCACTTTGCAAGCCATTTCCCCTGGTGCAGCCCTCACGATTATCACCTTTCTGCGCTTGCACGTTAGCAAGTCTCAGGGCGCATGGCCGACCCGACAGTCTCCCCGGACACTGCAGCTGGGTTGCGCCAGCCGCTCATGCCGCTCGACACGCGAGCTTCGAGCCACTCGCCGAGCCAGTTGCCGAGTGAGGTAGGCAGGTTTGATTACGGCCACTTTGCAAGCCATTTCCCCTGGTGCAGCCCTCACGATTATCACCTTTCTGCGCTTGCACGTCAGCAAGTCTCAGGGCGCATGGCCGACCCGACAGTCTCCCCGGACACTGCAGCTGGGCTGCGCCAGCCGCTCATGCCGCTCGACACGCGAGCTTCCGAGCCAGTTGCCGAGTGAGGTAGGCAGGTTTGATTACGGCCACTGTGCAAGCCATTTCCCCTGGTGCAGCCCTCACGATTATCACCTTTCTGCGCTTGCACGTCAGCAAGTCTCAGGGCGCATGGCCGACCCGACAGTCTCCCCGGACACTGCAGCTGGGCTGCGCCAGCCGCTCATGCCGCTCGACACGCAGCTTCAGCTTCGCGAGCCAGTTGCCGAGTGAGGTAGGCAGGTTTGATTACGGCCACTTTGCAAGCCATTTCCCCTGGTGCAGCCCTCACGATTATCACCTTTCTGCGCTTGCACGTTAGCAAGTCTCAGGGCGCATGGCCGACCCGACAGTCTCCCTGGACACTGCAGCTGGGTTGCGCCAGCCGCTCATGCCGCTCGACACGCGAGCTTCGAGCCACTCGCCGAGCCAGTTGCCGAGTGAGGTAGGCAGGTTTGATTACGGCCACTTTGCAAGCCATTTCCCCTGGTGCAGCCCTCACGATTATCACCTTTCTGCGCTTGCACGTTAGCAAGTCTCAGGGCGCATGGCCGACCCGACAGTCTCCCTGGACACTGCAGCTGGGTTGCGCCAGCCGCTCATGCCGCTCGACACGCGAGCTTCGAAGCCACTCGCCGAGCCAGTTGCCGAGTGAGGTAGGCAGGTTTGATTACGGCCACTTTGCAAGCCATTTCCCCTGGTGCAGCCCTCACGATTATCACCTTTCTGCGCTTGCACGTCAGCAAGTCCCAAGAAGCACAGCTTTGCCGTCCCCAAGCCCTAAGGATAGGGTCTACCAGGTGCAAGAAAACGTGGTGGCGACAGTTAAAGTAACGGTGGTGCCATTGGATATGGTAAGTCTTCCTTTGCCTCTACATAATAGTCGTATTGCTGTACAGGGTTATGAAAATGACCAATATCATTATGGTTTAGTAGGAGGTGGGTGGAAGTAAAAGTAAAAGTTCTTTTTGTTCTTTTCTGGTTGCCAGAAATGAACAAAAAGACGTTTGGGCTGCCTAACCTTTTATTGCATGATTTCTTATCCAGGTTTTGCGATCTGGAGGTCTCCAAAGTTGTTCTCCAAAAGCACTGAACTGCCCACGAGTAAGTTCCTGCCCATTATAAGCACCATAATCTTTGCAAAGCAGATACCTTGTTTGACTTTGCACCTTCTTAGGTCACAACAAAAGACCAAGAGACTCAGTGGGAAGTCGTGGAACTCCAAGATCATGGATACAGCTGCAAGGGGTTCCTGAGGCCTGCCATCGCATTGACAATGTCGCCCTCAGATATCGAGTTCTACACAGGCGTTTCCAAAGCCGTGTTTGAAAGCCTTGTAGAAGCGGTTGCCACCCAAACAAAAGCTCATTCGCTGTTAACTTTACAAGATCAGCTGCTGTTGACTCTCATGAGGTTGCGGCTGGGCTTACTGTATGGAGACTTGGCAAGGCGGTTCGGCATTTCTGTCTCCACTATTTGTGTTGTGATTGCCAAGATGCTTAAGATCCTTAAAAAGATAATGGAATATGTTGTTCTTTGGCTGCCACGATCACGAATCAAAAGCAGTATGCCTGCATCTTTTGTTGATGGTGGCTACGAAAACACGACGTGCATATTCGATTGCACTGAAATCATCCTGCAAAGGCCAAGAAAGCTCATGGCTCGAGCACAAACTTACAGTGCTTATAAAGCAAACAACACTGTCAAGTTTCTGACAGTGATTGCTCCCAACGGTTACATCATGTTTGTTTCTAATGCATACGGTGGGAGAGCTTCGGACAAACATATTGTGCGACACTGCGGGGTTGAGGACCATCTCCAGCGGGGAGACGAAATCATGGCTGACCGCGGCTTCACCTTAGATGCCCACCTGGAGCTTCAGGGGGTCAAGCTGAACATGCCAGCCTTTACAAAGGGTAAGATCATTCTGTTGCACAAGCTAGAATCAGGAACGCTTCTGAACGCAATGCCTGAGTTAGCCGTCGCGGCCATACTGACATAAAGACGACCCGCCCGCAGCTGAGAGGGACCGGGTTCACCAGCTCACTTGGAGTTCTTGCGATCCCCCGCGTAAATGTTGACATACTGGCATATGGTTAGATATACTTAGTGCACGCTTGTTGCGAGATAACCTGCACATTGCAAATGAAATTTCAGGTTGCTTCATAGTTGTATGTAATTACAGTCAATCCTTCCTTTAAGGCTCCATGTGCCCTTAACGTTTGCTAAGTACCATGCCACATTTTGTAGTTTAATCACATTCATTCACGTGCCCCTCTTGCTTCAGATCGTGATTAGTTTTCCTGTTCAAAATTAACTCGTAACGGATTGTAGTTAACACAGGCTATGCACCAATGAATGAAGGGAAGTGAATTTTCTTGGTCAACTGGCCTCTAACGTTACGTCTGTTAGGTGTTAGAACTGCAGACATTAGCAAGAAACAAAAATTGCACGACGATCACACGACGTGATGTGTTTAGATGGTGGCCGCTGTGCTGCTTATTCGACGATATGACGATGACAAGCGATTGACATTGCGCCGATCGTGCGTCATGCAGTGATACACATAGCCGTGACATGTGGCGAGATTGGGGATCGTATTGTCGTGAATGCTACGTCTTCACGTCACGCAAACCTTGCACACACCAACGGTGATGTCCCGATAGTACTGATTTTTCACGTCCCAAAACACCTCCTCGGCATTCGGCGGCGCCGGCACCAGTATTTCTCGAACCCAGTCGACCACACGCGCGAAGCCGAGCACATTATCGAACACAAGTTGTTTTAACTGCTTCGTCGCACCTTCATTACCTTCTCGTCGAACTTCTCGGCGTCACTTGGCTTCACGTTGGTGCACAGCAGGGTTGGCGAGACGTCTCCTTTCCAGCGTGCCTAATCATATGCACTATTGCCTGTTCGACTTTGTCGCTCTCTCATCCAAAGACTATGACGTTCATGGGCGGCAGCCACTTGCTCGGACGTTGTCTTAGGCCGGCCCATTATAAAACCGACGATTAGGCAAGGTGTGCCAAATCGAAGTGAATATAACCAGCGCGGACCGCTGTTTATTTCGCGGAACGTTATCTAGGGCGACGTTCCATGAACAAGTAGCAATCCAAAGCATGTGGACGCCTTTTTTTCTTTTGTACGCAGCTGGATTACATGATTAAGCTGCATGACATTTCAGCCCAGTCATGAGGCCCAGCCACGCGCTTTCTTGCTCTTTTGTTTATTTTCATTTACACTCACACCGTCGCAAAACCGGGGGACGCGCCACTAACAGCTGCCGCTGCAAGAGTGAGCATTGTCATCCCTTAACCATGTGCTTTAATGACGGACATGTTATGAAAGCTAATGCTTTTTATAACATCTCTTCTGCGGTCCCCAATTGCATTAGTTTCTGGTTTAGTGCATGTCCAAAAATGGTGGTGGGTAATGCAGAATTTGGTGTATGCCTTACTAAGGTCAGCTTAGCCTGTTTTCATCTTGAATTGGAAGCAGTGGTTAAGGCTGCCAAGCAATGCTTCATTAGGAACACTAAATAACTCGTATATTTTACTTGCAGGGAAACCCCAGCTCTCCGAGCGCGAGGTAACAGAGACACGACGAATCGCTTCGTTACGCATTCACGTCGAGAGAGCGATAAATCGCATTAAGACTTACCGAATCTTCAAGTCTGCATTGTGCATAACATCAAGGCGAAGCATTAGCGATATGGTTTTCGTCTGCGCTGGGTTATGTAACCTCAAAGCACCCTTGATTGCAAAACAAGAAAGTGGAGCAAGTACCAACACAGATGTGTGATCACTAAACTGTCTTTGCTGTAGGCTTTCAACATGTACAGCTTTAATGTAGTGAATAGTTATGTTATCATTTTGTTTATGAAGTTCATTCTTGGCAATGTTAAGTATCTCCTGCATGTACATGATTTCTAACTTTTGTGGCTCACATTTACAGTTCACAATAGTGTGTATGTTTCATGTCTAAAGGTTACATTTTTTTGCCCATGTGCCATGTGAAATGTTTAGTTATTCCTTCCCTAAACCCTGCTGATTGCTCATATTTGTGGTAGTGTTAACAAAGGAAGCATGAATCAATAAACTTGAAAAAAATGTAGCCCAGAACATCCCGAAATGTGCAGCAGTTCGTGTTGTTTCCAAAATTGTTACAGGGTCATTGACTGCTTTCTTTGTATTGACAAGACGCGTAAGACGTGACACCGGCTCCGAAACGATCTTGGAGACAGTTGTTCCGACTGCTGCGCATTTCAGCATCTTCTTGAGCTGAACAGGGTTTTATTTTCATTTGGCTCTCGCAGCTTGCTGTTCGTAATATGTACAGGGTGTCACAAAAAAAAAATTTACAGGGTGTTTTTTATTGCAAAAATAAACTAGGCTTCGCCGGACGCCCATTTCCGCCCAAAGGTAACGCTCGAGGTCACCACCAGATGCTAAAATTTCAGCCCGATCCGATACCTCATTCAAAAGTTTAAGCGATATTCTGAGAAGTTCAATGGGAAAATGGCGGCCGACGGAGTTTTCGAATACATGGGGCTCTATGGCGCCAGAAACCGAAAACAGGCAAAAATGGGCTCCATTTTGTCATTGGAATTTTCAGAATATCACTTATAACTTTCGAATAAGGTATGGGATCGGGCTGAAACTTTGGCATCTGGTTGTGACCTCTAGCGCTACTTTTGGGCGGAGAATGAGCGGTCGGCGATGCCTAGTTTATTTTTAGGTAAAAAAGACCCTGTAAATTTTGTTTTGTGACATGGAATAAAGAAATGTGAAAGAGAAATGACCTTGTTCATTTACAACAATGATCAACACCACACTTTGAAATAACCACTGCAGGCACACGGATGCAAGCATAAATGCAGCTAGCTGTTCCAACTTTACATCAAAGCCAGTTCCCTGTAGTGTAAGCAGAGGTCTAGTTTGCCACTTCTGTGCATTTCCTCCAGATGTGGCAACATGGAACAGAAGTAAAACCGTTTCAGTCGTGGCATGGTGGAAGCAATGTAGCCCTCGTCAAAGGGAATTTCCAGAATTACTGTAGAATTCTCCGACCAGACATAAAAAAACACAGCTGCCTCTGCGTGCACAGCATCGTAAATTGCACTTGGCTGTAAAAGCCATAGGGTCCGTTCTTAGACATGATGTAAGTCTTATCCTTTAACTTCACATCATACTTCTTACTTGTTGCAATCATCGCCTTGCAATCTTCCACGTCTGGGCACTTTATCTCTAGTATGGCGTTACAAGTCTCAACAATGCCATCTGGAGTAGCTGAAAGCCAGGCTTCCTCTGCACAAACTAAAGTCCCACAAGGGAAACGGCCAAACCAGTCTCGCTTCGGAACTTTGCCCGTGCCACGGGCTCATACAAGCGGCCACGTCTTGTCGCGGCATTCCCTTGAAAAGAATTTTCTGTCAGGGCAACGATCGTCTTTCCAGGAAGCGTTGTGTCCCTCTTTGGGATGCGCTTAACATTCGATGCTGTTACACGCAATTTACGCGAGTCTGCCCAAAGCACATTCGTTCTGCCCCTCGTCCTTGTTTCAAGTGCAACTACAGCTGCATCGGTCAGCACCACAAAATCTGTGTAAAAGATGTTGCATGCTGGGCAGCTTTCAGGCAGAGGTTCAGCTTTGTCATGGCTTTGGTGGCGAGGTGGGTCAGGTACTCTGGGAACGGGGCAAGCCGGCAGCTGCACAGGAGCCGTCAGAGTTTCATGCAACAGTGTCCCTGAAATATAAACAAATAAATCAGAACCCATGATACGTTCTACGCATGTATTCTGCCTAACATACATTAACTAGGTTATAATACATGTTGAACATGTGTTATGACATAATTGACTTCCCTGTGCCCTTACTGCACAGTGACGGATAAGCAATGCCAAGAAATCTCCCAGGGATTATTTTAAACTAGTAATATTGTGCTCTCAATGAACGTAAAGACAAGGAACTTTTATGAAGTGAGAATGAATGCCAGCACGGATGGAAATGCACATCTTTGAAGTACAAAGACAAGCAATAAAAACACATGCAACAAAACAAGTACTTGTGTGTTTGTATTCTTCGTCTTCATGCTTGGAGCACTTGTCCTGTCACATGTTTCTACTCTCCGTCATCATATTTAAAGGCTGTCATTCTCATCATGTCAGTTTATACCAACAAGCCCACTTTGCTAATTAATTGCGGAATCAATTTATGTACAGTTAAATCCGGCATCACAAATTCTTTAAGCATGCTTAAGTTGAAACCAGTGGTTCCGAAATTGGTGTCCCCGGACCCCATGGGGCCCGCAAAGGTATTTCTAGGGTTCGCAATGCCCTCGGTCGTCAGTGAAGCTAAGCAAAGAAATGTCATACTTTTGTGCGATGTTTTTTTCTGTAGATGGCAATAAATCAAGTCTATTTCATTGCAGAATTACCGCATTTACTTGAATATAGGCCTGATTTTTCTCTGCACGGTTTATTAAAGTCGAGGACCGATCTAAAATTATAAAAATAAACCACTTCGGACCCCATCGAGCTAATTGAGACGAGATGATCCTGTTAGTAGCCGCTTCTCTGTATTTACCAGTGCGATGCGGGGAAGATTACCGCGAGAGCGCTGGTGCAAAGTAGTAAGCTTGACGCTAGCGTCTCATTGCGATCATCACAGCTTCGAGAGGCATGTGGTTCATTGTTCTGGAAGTTTCGACAATGACGTGGCCAGTGCAGTTGATAGATAAATTTTAGCTAAGTTGACTAGGCATGCTGCAAAATATTCTTATTTATTTTATACAGGGGCCTACCTACGCTATAGTCAATGTTGGAGAAAATATGGTAGTGGCATCCTTTATCCTATGGTCGTAATCGCCAGATACACGTCCCCTCTGACCTTTGGCATGGAAGGAGTCCCCCATCAATGCACCAGCCCACAAGGGGCCCCTAAGCCACCAGTGGCTGAGAACCACTGCTTTAAGCCATAAATGCTGAACCAATTTTAAGATGCCTATGCTTGCCTGGTATGCAGAACAAGCCCTTGAATGGAGCAGTTGAATGGAACTCTTGTAGTTCCCGGTCATCGCTGAAAGCATGAATCCGCTTGGGATCTGGCACGTGTGTGTCTGTATCCGTGGCAATCCCTTTTCGAAGCTTGAAGCCAATGTTGTGAAGGGCAGCAGGCACAACATTCTGTTTTGTTCCCTGGTTCCATTTCATCGCTGCATCAGTACACATCTGCCCTGTGAGGCCTGCACTTGCTGCGAAGTCCACTTTCCAAAGCACAGCCCCAACGTGGCTGCACACTTGTGCTTTCCCAGCCATGCAGGTGCACCCTCCAGTGATAACTTCACCATCTTTTTTGGCACACACCCACACATTGTTAGTCCTGTTCACAGACTGCGACCCTTGCACAGTTCCCTTCAGGAGTACGGTACCCTGGTCCACCTCATGTACCAGCACTGCCCCAACCCAGCCGCTCTTCAGGTAGTTATAAGAGTCGAGGCTTTTGTACGCCTTGACGTCTTCCATGTCGCAGGCCTTGGTATGCAGAAGGTAGTAAATGATTTGTGGAGCACGAATATCTGGCCACTTCTTGAGGTCATCTTCCCATTTCGTTATACATGCCGGGTGCGGGTACTGGCGGTTCCCTGGACATAGAATACAACAGTGATAAGCATTGAAGTTTCACAGACACCAGCACATTGAAAATCATCATACGGTTAGAACAGGCATCTACAGGCATAGTTTTAGGTTTTGCCACCCACAACCACTCACAGAAACATATTTTTATCATGTGCCAGAGTGGAGAAGCTCAGTGCACTGCAAGTTACTGGCTAGTGTACTTTTGCTTTTCATTCTGTTGATCTGTGTAGATGGTCCCTAGCCTCTTAGTTGTTCACAGAACTATGAAACAAGTTATTTACTTCTAAATAACCATAAGAAATAGAATAATAATTAAAAAAAAAAGCCGCGCGAGGAATTGTTTGTTATTTTCAGTTTCGACTGTTCTATTCTTATCATTCAAAGGCTCTACGCCCGTGTTTCACTGCACACTGCGTAGACCACAAGCAAGACGAGGTGCGAGCCTCGCCGCGACGAGGCTCGCACGTCGTCCAGCGCGTGGACGAGCGCTTTGCACCTTCGGCGCAAGTCTGCCCCTGCTCGAGCACAACGCGGCTTCAACTCTCGGCAACACCGAAACGTCGGCTTTGACGTACTGGGTCGCAATCGCTCGCGCACAAGTTTTTTATGACCCGTATGCAGAAAAATGTCGCATCGCGAACGAAAAGGGGAACATACCTCCGATGTCGATCGATGGCGTTGAGCCGCTTGGCTGGCTCGGCGCCGTTGCCGCAGCACGGGACGCCATGAAGGCAAAACAAAAACGACGCCAAAGCCCCTAAATATGCCACTTGCTTCACCGCAGTAAAAATACACACTAAACAGAGAAACACTAAAATGATAACCGGGGCGAAATCGGTACGTAACTATGCAGGCTCTCCGGCTAGCAAAGCTTGTATCCGCATACCAAGATGGGCGCACACGAATCGCACGTTAGGCAAGGCGCGGCCGTCGCCACAAAACGCAAGATGGCGACGTACACGCAAAA
>JAZHYW010012340.1:0-28036 GCA_037355805.1 Ixodes ricinus
CCCAAGAAATTCAGTCTTTTGGCTGGCTGTAGCCAGGGAGGATCTGTGTCTGGCTGTTGCGATTTCATGAGGGTTATAACTGAGGTAGTGAAGTATTTTTAATACTTCACTACCACAAAATTTAGCTCCAGAAATGTTTACATAAACCATCTTAAGAAACTACGTTCGCGTGCCCAATTTCAGGTATGTACATTTGGAATTTGAATCTTGCAAGGCGTGTCAAATGTGTTGGTCCTTACGGCCCAGCCTGCATATTGTAAAACATATTTGGAGACTATATTTCATGATAGAAATAACGACGAGTCTATTGCATGATTTTATGCGCCGCAATTATTTCCTTAGTTTAAGAGCACGTCTACACTCTAAGAAATGCCTGCGCGTCTACTTGCCCGCAAAACGAGAAGAGCCAATCTCTGTGATCTAGGAAATCAGCTGAGCGAATGACAGGCGGAACATCTGTTTAGACCTAAAAATGAAGTCTGCGCTGTGGCATTACGCAATGCAAGCATGACGCTTTGCATGGCGCAATGCCACAGCGCAGACTTCATTTTTAGGTCTAAACAGATGTTCCACCTCATCATTCGCTGAGCTGATTCCTAGATCGCAGAGATTGGCTCTTGGAGTTGTTTTCCGGGTAAGTACGACGCGCAGGCATTTCTTAGAGTGTACGATTCAGCGTTTCATACTGCGATGCAAAGTTCTTCCAATCACCGGTATTTTAGGTGAGCTATCAGATTTCGTGACAACCTTCTGTTTCAGATAAAATATATGTGGCTAATTTAAACAAATGTATCTTGTGTCATATAAACACTACAGTTTGAACGTTGGTCAAGATGTTCTTTTACTGTTGTGTCGAAGTTAAATAACGCAATTTCACATTTTTGGTACCTGAAAATAAAAAGTGGATTGTACAAACGATGAACACCTATGCTCCATGCTCCAATCACCCTTAAACTGAGACTGGGATGGAAGCTACGTCCTCGTTGGACCAGTCATACGCCTCTCTTTCGTCACGTCATCACGCACCCGCCCGCCCATATCTACGAGTGGAGATACGGGTCAGGTGATAAGAGGGAGGTGGCTGATTGGTCTGCCGGGCACGTAGCTCCCACCGTTGTCTTCAGCACAAGTGAACATAGTATACAGGGTATTGTAATGCATGAGCATTACAACGCTCGTCTTGACGAAAACACGGCGGTGTCTGTTTCTTTATCATCGCCGGGGAGAGAGGTAAAGGGAGGGGGAAAGGGTGACGCGTGCGCCGCTCCCATTGGTCCGAAGCGCTGACATCGGCACGCGTCAAGCTCTCCCTCTCTCCCCTGCTCTGGGAAAGCTGACAGACACCGCCGGGTTTTCGTCAAAACGCGCTCCTTCCGTTTTCGTCGAAAACACGCGCACAGCTAGCGCGTAGCCAGAGAGGAAGCCCAGCGCAACGCCTCCTAGATAACAAAGCGTACTCCTGAATTAGATGGCATCATCAAAGAACACAACGCGGGACACAGTTTGGAAACGAGTGCAGCGTCAGCGCTCGGCTTCGGAGTCAAGTTTGAGCAAGACGTTGACGCATAAATCGTTTCCAATCTCCGTCCAGCGTTGGCCTTGTCTGATGATGCCATCTCATAAAGCACTACGGCTTTGTTATGTAGAGGTGTTGCGCCGTAACGCGGCGGAATGCGGGCTAAGTTGCCGCTCTGCCGGCGCCGGATGTTCTTCGCTCTGGGTTTACGTAGGAGCGGTGCGTGGGCTGGGATGTGTGTTTGTGTGGTTAAAACGATGGATGCGATTTCCTCAAGGAGTGATGTGGATGCGGTTCCTTCCACGAGTGGTATGGATGTGGCTCTTTCCACGAGTGATACGGATGGCTGCATCCAATCTCGTCGACGTACTCTGACAGGCAGAGCACCACAAAGGGGGAAACATTACGTGATGTTTCAGTGGTGTATTCTTAGGGAATCCGTTCGCATGACCCCTGGCAAACGTCACGCACGTCTCCCTTTGGAAAACGCTAACACTGAGCCTGTTACGAGGCCAAAAATAGGCAGCAAATATATAGGAAGCGAAAAAGAAAGCCAAAAGAGAAAAGTGAAGGGGTCAGTGTGAGCGTTTTCCAAGAAATGACGTGTGGCATTTCCAAGGGTCATGCTGACGCATTCCGTAAGAATCCATGCAACAATGTTCGTCTTGTAATTTGAGAGCGCAGCTCTTAGGCGCCCGTTTCCGGATTGAGCAGCGTCGCCGTCGGCGTAACCGTGAGGTGACGTGACCCCCGTGTGGTGACGTGACCCCGGTGACGTCACATGACCCCCGTGATGTCACGTGAGCCCGGTTACGTCACGTGACCCCGCGAGGTCACTTGACCTCCATAAGGTCGCGTGACCCCGGTGACGTCACGCAATCCCCGTGAGGTCACGTGACCCCCGTAAGGTCACAAGGATCATATGACCTCACGGTTACGCCGACGGCGAAGGCGACGCCGACGCCGCTCGGAGGGAGGAGTAGCAGTCAGGATGAGGAGGTGAGGAGGAGAGAGGAGGGGCATACGCTCCCCTCAGTACCCTTCGCTCCTCCTCCTTAAGAGCTGCGCTCTAATTAGGTGTTACAGGGAGTTATAAACGGCTTCCATTTAAGAGCGCAGCTCTTAGGCGCCCGTTACCGGCTTGAGCGGCGTCGCCGTCGCCACCAACGTAACCGCGCGTTGCATGCAACGCGCATGCAAAGATTTGCATGCAACGTGTTGCATGCAAGCGGCGTAACCACGCGTTGCATGCAACCCGCGCGTTGCATGCGTGTTGCATGAAACCCGCGCGTTGCGTGCAACGCGCAAGCAATGGGCACGCGAATTTTGCATGCAACGTGTTGCATGCAAGCGGCGTAACCGCGCGTTGCAGTATGGGCTGTTTCTCATAATGGCGTCGCGAGGGTTACCCTCGTGAGGTCTACGAGGGTTACGAGGGCTACTCTCACGAGGATTACGAGGGTTACCGTCACTAGGATCACGAGGCTCACGAGCGTTACCCTCACTAGTGTTGCGAGGGTTAGCTAACCTGAAAAGGGTTACCCTCATGAGGATCACGAGAATTACTCTCACGAGGGTCACGAGGGTTATGAGAGTCACCCTCACGTAACCTCCCCCTGAGGTCGTGTGACCCTTCCTTGAGGTTTCGTGACCCCCTCCCCTGAGATCACGTGACCTCAGGGAGTCACCTATCCCTCAAAACCCTTCCATCCTCCTCCTCAAGAGCTGCGCTCTAATCCGGCGTTACAAAGAGTTGTAGACGGCTTTCATTTTTTTTAAAGCTTTACATATTTTTTTAAGTAGGCGTGAAATCTACTCTTATGCATTTTGTGAAGGTGAGTTATACGGCACGGGGGAAATAGTATATGGCGCTAATCGTAGCAAATCGTAACGATCAGATGGATAATTTAGTAAAATTTGTTAAATAACTTTTTAATGAGTGAAAATCGACTAATGGTTCCAATAAGTAACTTGGTGTGGGCCATCGCAATACACTGAATCAATATATTTTAGGAATACTTTGAACGCCTGCGGAGCGTAGAAGTGTGCTAAAATACAACTCGTGCAGCAGGTACAAGGCCGCTGCTATGATAAGAGCCGGAAAAATCGAGCGGGCGCCTTATCGCACCGGTAGCCTTGCTCCTGCTCCACGACGGGTGAATTGAGCGCGTGACTGCGCTTCTCACGCGCACAAAGTCTGTCTTATAATTACTGATTTAGTGGTTTTGAATGAGGCTCGGCAAGTTTCTAATTGGAACCATACGTTTAATATCACTAGATTTAAAGTTAATTAACAAGTTTATCTAATTATCTAACAAAGCGTTACGATAAGCCTTCTATGTTCGGTCCATTTGGCCGTATAACTCACCTGCCTAAAACGCATAACTGTAACTTTCACGTTTTTTCTTCTTTTTTTTAACAAGTCTTTAAAGTAAAAAAAAACGGTATATAGTTACTCGTTACACGGCGAAAAACGTGTCAATTATCAAAACAACGCCGAAAATGTATTTTCAATTTAGCGGTTTAACCCGGTTTGAACAGTTACTTTTGATCTCTAAAGCTGAGCCGGAACTAAACCAAAAGCCGTGAACCCAAAGCGAAAAAAAAACGATAAAAATATCGCTTCGATACTCTGGCACACAATACAGTTAGGATGTGTATAATATGTTTGTGGACAACACAGAATATGAAATGTTTTAGCAGAGCCATATTTCGTGGTGTGCGTGATAACAAATTCCTTCTAATATACTTTTTAGCGGGAAGGAGGTAACCCTAGATGCAATGTAATGCTGTGATTACAGTATCGACGGCAGTAACAAATAAATGTTAAACCAATTTAACCACATACTGAGTTTTCGCGTTTTTGTGTAATTATTTTAGAACTGGACACAAGAACTCCGGTTCCTGAATGGCTCGTAGAGCATTATAGTTAGTCGACTCTTGCTTAATTGCCTGCTAAGTAGTGTTATTTTAAGTGTTCAACTTCCGGGTGAAAAAAAACAACCTCTTAAAACCTTTTCAATCGGCTCTAAAGATTCCTACAGTGCAATAACAAAATCCTAGCAACAAATCTGCAAATTGTAGTGAAGAACTTTACGACTCACGACCTTTTTTGCCGTCACTTGTATCTTGATTTTTTTCATTGGACCAGTCTGTTACAGATGCTGCAAAATTTGAAGTAGTGCATTTTCATTTTCTCTTCCGGCGGCAGTGTTTCTCAAGACGATTGCAAAGTTAGTGTGTAACGTACCATTCAGTAGAAGCAACATGGAGAGTACAGAGGCCCCCATGATGAATTAGGAAGTACAATATTCTGACTGCAATTGAAAAAAGGACGATTTGATTTTAAATTGCTAATGTGGGAGGGGGGGGGGCACGCTTATTTAAGTACTCCGTAATATTTATTTATTCCAGATTACCCCGCAGCGCCAGATACATTATTGCCAAGGAGAGGGTAAATACTGTCACGTAAAATAGTGACGTAATGTTTTATTTACATAGAACGAACCAGCAAATAACAAAAACACATTGCGCTATCCAAGCAAATTCACCGCATGGTAAAAACAAAACAAAAAACGCACACTGAAAAAGGCAAGTTGTTTATCAGAATTAGCTTCAGAAAAATGTACCCTTTCCCTCCATTTTGTCATGCGCCCTCTGCGCGTGGATAGAGAAGCCCAGATTGAGAATAGTGTCCACTTCAAACCATGGATTGCAATATAAGAGAGGACGCCTCCTGCGGAGGTTGCTGTTGTAAGCGTTGTAGGAGGCTGGGGGAAAGTGAGAGCCAATTGTGTATGCTCTCACTTTCCCACCCAACCCTCCTACAAGGCTTGCAACAACAACCTCCGTATGAGGCGCCCTCCTTGGTCGCAATTCCGCATACGCTGCCTTGTCGCGTAGCCAATAGGCAAGGCTGCTTGCAGACGACCAACCCAACTCGTTACCTCCTCGCAACGCGGCCCATAGACCAGGCGACCCTGGCTGAGCAGTTGGACACTCTCTGTGCTCTCTACGCGTGGGTATGGGCGTCATCACGTGTATCGACGTCCTATTGGTCAAACGAGCACGTATACTATAGTTTCCATTGGCCTGTCAGTTTAGGGGTGAACAGGTATAGGATGAAAGTTAATTTTGATTCAAAACAATCACAGCGACCTTTTACTTTGAGTTCTATGAACTAATTTACCTCTCTGACGCCACGCCATTATGGTGGCACAGTTGTCTGTGCTGAGCATGCGCAGATGCTTTACCTCGCACGAATCTGGTCTCTGCGCGCGTGCGTTTCCCCACCTGGTGTGGGCAAACGCGGGCTTTTTGTAAACAGTGTGTTGGTTGATAGCGAATGAAATGCAGAGTCTAGGAGCGATTGTTCCGGGAGTCAAGAGTTCGTGTCGCAGCAAATTCGGCATCGGCGTCGGCGTCGGTGGGACCGGAAAATCCTGATTGGGCGATAGAGCGCATGACGTCACAGTCACGTGTGAAGTCACACGTGACTGTGATGGCATGACCGTATCCACCCACTAAATTTTGGCACCACATCACGTGACACGTGAAGCTACCGAATAGACCACGCACACACGCTTGCACGGCTTGTACAAGGGCTTGGATACGAGTGCGGGTTTCTTTGAAACGGCTCTACGAACGGGGCCCGATAAAGCTATCGCGTTCCACGCTTAAGGGGCACTGACATCCCCAAAGGTTGTATCTGTTTTTGTTGTCCAAACTATACAAGTTGTAGTAATAAACACGCACAAACTTCCAACACGCAAAATTATTTTCTAACGCGCGCGGGCGCCTTTTTATTTTTGGCGCTTTTCTCTACCGCTCTTCAACACCTCCTGCACTCTTTTTTTTATTTTTGACGTAATTGAATATAAAATTTAGAAGCGTTGTCAGTGCCTTTTAATAATACTGAATAACGGCATTTGTCAACCATGTCATTTAACGCGATTACGAATGGACTATGGCACTTCTTTGAAATAACGAAAATCAGAGTCCTGAGTTATGTCGCCTCCTGCAGTGTTGTCAACCTCCGCGAGCGTTTCTTCCCCGAATTTTATTGGAAAATTCCCTTCACTTCCCCTAGATTTTCAGCAAATGTGTTAATTGGCGTCAATATTGAAATTATCGTTATAAAGTGACTTAGAACAGATCCCTGTATTTGGGTGTCCTTTAAAAGGTTAAAATCGCTTCGTTAAGACCTTTTACATAATTAAACTTAGTTACTTTGGCCTTGTGAAACCCTCCAAAATCGCTGCTGTTACCACTGTCTGGCCCCAACAATATGCAAAGCCATTTTCCCTCTGCACTCGGCAGGCACAATTAGGAAAAAGGGAAGGAACGTGTCTTTGAAACTCCCTTAAACACATTAAAAGTCAATCCCTAGAGTCAAACAAACAACCCTTTGCCCCTAAACGATGACGAAAATCCTAGATCTAGGGAACAATTCCTAAGGTTGGCAGCACTGGCCTCCTGGTTTTCTATCCTTCCCCGAAAAAGATGGCGGCGCTCGACGCATGCAGCACTGAAGATGATTGATGAGTCGATGAATCTGACGAAGTACTCTTTTAGAGCGCAGCTCTTAGGCGCCCGTTTCCGGCTTGAGCGGCGTCGCCGTCGCCGTCGCCGTCGGCGTAACAGCGCGGTGCATGATGGGTAATTTTCCCCGCTAAATCTAGCGGAAAATTTTCCCCGCTAAATCATCCCCGTTAAATCTAGCAGAAAAAATTTCCCCGCTAAATCTAGCGGAAAATTTTCCCCGCTAAATTTAGCGGAGAATTTTCCCCGTTTAATTTAGCGGAAAATTTTCCCCGGTAAATTTAGCGGAAAATTTTCCCCGCTAAATCTAGCGGAAATATTTCCCGCTAAATCTAGCGGAAATTTTTCCCCGCTAAATCTAGCGGAAAATGTTTCCCGCTAAATCTAGCGGAAAGTTTTCCCCGCTAAATCTAGCGAAAGATTTTCCTCGCTAAATTTAGCGGAAAATTTTCCCCGCTACATCTAGCGGAAAATTTTCCCCGCTAAATCTAGCGGATAATTTTCCCCGCTAAATTCGGCGGAAAATTTTCTCCGCTAAATTTAGCGGGAAAATTCCCCCCCCTCCTCGATGTCACGTGACCCCCCCCCCCCCGGTGCCTTCCCCTCCTCCTCAAGAGCTGCGCTCTAATTCGGCGTTACAGGGAGTTGTAAACTGCTTTCATTTTTTTAGGTGCCCGACGACTTCTCAGACTTCGGAAAGGAAATCGTCAAACGGTCTAGACAACTGGGTTTGGTGTCTGTCTACAGTAGTTTCGGTTGTGACGCCGCTGGGGCAGCCTTTCACGAAGATTCGGCGTGACGTCGCCCCTCACGTCGCTCACAAAAGTCCACTGCGCATTCTCTTTGACCTCACAACGTTTCAAACGATTCGAGATCGCTGACAGAGCCCTAAAAGAACTTCCAACTCGAAAGTGAAGCGTCGTCTGCTCTCACCGACAGGCGGGTCGCACGGAGCGGCTCATCGCGGTGCCGCGGGCGAACACGAAGGGGACGCATGAGAGAAGCTTGAATTGCAGGACGACTCAATCTTCGACGTCACTGCACTGGCGCGGATCGCGCGAGAACTCTAAATTCGGCTTTTAGAAATTGTTTTACAGAGCGCAGCTCTTAGGCGCCCGCTCCCGCGTTTGGTGGCGTCGCCGTTAGCATCGCCGTCGCCATTACCGTAACCATCCCGCTAAATTTAGCGGGAAATTAAATTGGTGTTGACGTCACGTGACGTCACTGTTTCCGCTTAACCCTCTCATGCATCACGTCCACACATGAGGACAGATGTTTTTAGTTTTTTTTCTCAACAGAATATGTTCTCATGCCTTGCCTTCCTGCATGGTGTCCTCAAATGAGGACAGAAAAAGCTTTCCTAGACGGCCGACAGATGGCAGCACTTGCCGGATCTCGCACAGAGGGCATCGTACTTCGTCTTCATTCATGGAGAAGCCATATGCAACAGTTCGTAAAAGTAATTATTTTTTACTAGCAAAACTTTGTATGAAAATTGCAAGGAAAATTGTTTTCAGATTGTTCTAGACACACTTTATGTATTAGCAATGAAAGTTTTGAGATAGTTTCTCCTGATGTTTCCTTTTGATGCCCGCTATATCTGTCCTCAAATAGGGACACCATGCAGGAACACTGCTTTGCTCTCATTCCGCTTCGCGGGCTTTCCGGCATTTGCGCGCGAAATACTTTGAGCTACGCTTGCATATTTTTTCTTACTAACTCTTCAGTGTCTTTAGCTGAATGAAAAGGTCTCGGCAGAAGTCCTCTCCTCTGCAGCCGGTGAAAAAACGGGCCAAGCATGACGTGCCACTTGAGAAGAGGCTTGACGGTGGTGCACATTACCCCAGAAAAATGACTCTGAAGAATGCGCAGCGCTGTCGCAGTAAGAACTGTCGCAGCAAGACGCGGTACACCTGTGGGCGTTGCGATGTTCCTCTCTGCCCTGAGTGCTTTGAAGAGTTTCAAGCCTCGTGAGATGTTCACTTTCGTCTTTTTTAGCTGAGAGCTGCTTCTTTACCATTGTGGAACAGAAATGAAACAGTATTAACGTGTTCTAGCCCGAATATACTCATTATTTTGATTAAAATGACCATTGCACAAATACCAGAAATTGAATCACTTGACCACTGGAATGCACGTTGTCCTCAAATGAGGACATGTAAGTTCTGCTATTGTAAATAGGGTTGAATTTTTTTAGACATTTTTTTACATCATTGGCGGTTCACATGAATGCCACAACACGGTATAAAATTTTTCTGACATAGTGATTATAATTCATGCATGAGAGGGGTTAATTAAGCGGAGAAACTGAATTTGTTTATAGGTTACGTGACACACAGTCATGTTAAGCCATTTTCCCGCTCAATTTAGCGGGGAAACAGAATTAGTGTTAAGGTCACGTGGCATCAATTTTCCAGCTAATTTAGCGGGGAAACTGTGAGAAGAGCTGATTGTATCGAGAAGAGGGTGGTACGCAGGAGGAGGAGGGGAGGGTATGCAAGAGGAGGAGGGGAGGGTACGAGGTTGGAGAAGGGAGGGTACGAAGGATGAGGAGGAAGGAGGAAGAGGGCAAATGGAGGGTGAGGGGAGATGGGCAGGAGGAGATGAGGATGGAAGAGGAGGAGGAGGGGAGGGTACGGAGGAAGAGGAGGGACATACCCTCTCCTCTGTACTCTCCCCTCCTCCTCCTCAGAGTTGCGCTGCAATTTCATATTACAGAGATTTCCATACTTCTTTTATTTTTTACTTCACAAACACTGAGTTCCCAAGTTTCGAGGTTTGAGGGTAATGTCCAAACATTTGTTTTCAATCGTTTCGGAAAACAAATAGTTTGATCTGTCAGTGCCCCTTTAAAGGTGATGCTTAAGCATCCTCCAAGTTTTTTTAAAAATAAATTTAGAGTAATTGAACTTGTTGGTCACATGAGGAGGAAGGGGAGAGGAAAGGGAGGAAGTGCAATGTAGGAGGGGGATGGGGAGGGAAAGAGGAAGGGGAGGGAGGGGAAGTAAGGGAGAAGGAGAGAGAAATGGGAAGAGAGAATCGGTGTGTCACATGACTCATATTTCCCCGCTATATTTAGCGGGGAAACTGACATGGTGTGTCGCACGACCAATGAGGGGTAGGAGGAAAGGGGGAGGGGAGAAAGGTATCGCAGGAAAATAGGGGAGGAATGGTGAAAAAAAAGGGAGGGAAAAGTATGTAATTGAAGGTTGATGGACAGTAAGGGGAAAGGAGGCAGATATTGAGGACACCCTAGAGGGGAGGTATGGGAAGAGGAAGGGAGGAGGAAGTAAGGGGAGGAATGTGGCGAGGCAATTGGCGTGTCACGGGGGTATATTTCTCCGCTAGATTTAACGGCGACTTGAATTGGTGCTGAGGTCACGTGACGTCGATTTCCAAGCTAAATCGAGCGGGAAACTCCATTTGTGTTTAAGTTGGAAGACCTACATTTTTCCGCTACATTTATAAGGGAAACAGGATCGACGTATGGGTCACGTGACGTCACTTTTCCCTTAAAATTTAACGTAATGCACGGAGCGACGGGTAGACGCGCAAACAAAATGTTGGGATTCGGAGGTTCCGTTACAAAGCATTTCACGCTTTCAAAGAAATTATTCGTGAAATATTTAACAACACACTTCAGCTTGATTATATTCGTAATGTATTCTTAAACGGCTGACACCTTTAATATACCTGAAAAAAAAAGAAGAACACGCGACGAACGCTTCGTTGAGGGGATAGGGTCCGAACTGAAGCCGGCGGTTGGGTCTGTGAAGCGTGAGCAATCGTTGTGTCCGTGATATGTCATGATACATTACTCAAACTTCATGGATTGCACCAGGTGTAGGCGTTACCAAAAAAACTAAAGAAATAGGTTAACCGTTACTCGCAAATAAACGTAACGCGTTACCGTCCTACGTTACTTGAAAATAAAAGGAACGCATTACCGCCAGGAAGTAACGCACGTTATATTTGCATCACTCGGTAAATATGAATTACCACGTTTTAATGTTCTGACGTTACACGTAGTATAAGCGCCGTATTTCAGGGAACATTGTGTCCATCCAGAAATTAAACATACTTTATATTTATTACGCCTTCACCTAAATACTCAGAACAAAAAAGACGCAAAAAAAAGAAAAAACAAATTCACATGGCTTGATACCACGACAAAAAATGAAGTGTAATTTTTTTTATGTCTTGGGAAGAAGAAAAAATCAAGGACGTTTGCGATCATCTGTATTGCCGAATTAGAGCGCAGCTCATGAGGAGGAGGAGGAGAGGGTACGGAGGGGAATATCACGTGTGACGTCACGTGTGACGTCGTACGTGATTTCAAGTGTGACGTTATGACGGTAAACTTTTCTCTCTAAACTTAGCGGAAAAATTTCCCGCTAAAATAAATGAGAAAATTTCCCCGCTAAATTAAGCAGGAAAATTTAACATAAAAAGATTCCCGCTAAATGTAGAGGCAAAAATTCCCGCCAAATTTTGCGGGAAAAGTTTGTCGTCATGACGTCGCACGTGACGTCAAGTGTGACGTAATCATGGAAAATGTCCCAAAATGCAACGCGCGGTTACGCCAACGGCGACGCCGCTCAACCCGGAAACGGGTTGAGCGGTGAGTTACATAACGAGTAACATAACCCCGTTACTCCAAATAAGTAATGTAAGTACGTTACTGTTTGGAACAAAGTAACGTTAGCGAAAAAAATGTAACGCATTACCGGTAACGCCGATACCGCAAAGACTGATTAAAGTAACTTTAATTTACACAATTACTCGATTTCTCCGTTCCACGTTAAATCCGACTTCGGCCGTTGGAACCTTCCGATGGACCCAGGGGAGAGTTCAGATACCTCCCCCGATAAAGATAAGATGCATGCCCAATGGCGGGCTATCGGGTATCGGTATCGAAGTTAACGAAAAAAGGCGTTCTTCTCTGCGTGATTGGTTGGCCCGGCAAGAGAAAACCCTCGACGATTTTGATTGGCTCATTGGCTCATCGGAGGGAAACATCTTAAGGGTGATTCACACAGTCGCGTCGAGTCCTGCCGAGTGCAACTGTTTGCGACGTACTCGTTTCTATGGCAACAACTGCGTGGGCTCCAACTGTACCGTTTTTTACCACTATTTTGTAGTAGGCTGTATCGGGAGCAAATCAGTGGCACCACGGGCGGCCATTACTTTACACCAGGCAATACATGCGAGTCCTTGGGAGAAACACACAAAAGTAGGAATATTGAAGCTTGTACGCTGCCCTCAAACGCGAGTGTTTTATCATGTGCTGCGATAATTATGTCGGGTGTTCAAAAATGGAATCGGTATTTCTGAAGCGATCCAACGCCGACTAAAAACTCAAGCGGTGCCGGAGCACCCCCGCCTGAGCTGGCAAGCTTGCTCCCGCAGTGGAGTAAACAAAAAAACTTGCCGTTAATAAGACCGTCCTCGAGGAAGCTGTCAAAGCATGTCAAACGTCCCAGACGTTGCGCTCAACCACCTTCAATTACTAAAAATGCATGGCCTTTTGCCGCATTGTCTGACGCCATGCCCTAAAATATTTTTGACGAAAAAATTTTTGGATGGCGTGAGCGTGATTTTAACTTTTAAAAACAGCGTGAAACTAGGTATCACTCCATAATTTAGGAAAAATCAAATTTTTTATGAAACACCCAACAATATTTTTTTATTAAATCTGCACGGCGTTTGACTTGCAATGTGATTGGGCTAGTGCAGTCTTGTTTAATCTAAATATTTTTAAAAACACAATTTATTTTGAACATTTTAGCATTTTTGTTATTTTAATAAAAAGTATCTTATTGCTCCAGGGGCTTAAGATAACTTTTTACCGGCTGCCCTGCAGGTATATAATCTATAAAAAAATGTTTCAACCGCTCAAATAAATATGTCGCAGTAAAAACAAATCCTGAATTTGCCAAAAAAGTGTGTTTTGACGCATAAACAGCCGTTTATTTCACCCTGAGGTGGTTTAAGTAAAAATACAAAATATATTGGGTTTGAATGAACAATCGATTGTCTTTTGATCCTGAAAGTTTTATCAAAGTTATTTTTGTTTAAAGCGAGAAAACAAATTTTGAAGCTTGAACTCTCGCACCACAACCCGGCGTCGCTTCTTAACGCCTCTTCGCCGCACAGCACGCCACCGGCGACGAAAGCCGACACGATTAGGTCCAAAGAGAAAGAACGGAGTTTACTGCCGCTTCCCTTGTTCGTCCTTTCAGCCGCAAGGGAAGAAACGGCGGGCATCGTGTTGATCATCGGAGGAGCCGCCAGTGCGTAGCCATAGCAAGCCCGTTGTGCTGTTTGTATCCGAGGAGGCCTCTACACTCCGAGCGGCAACGCCTAATCGACAGGCGGCATCAGCTGGCGACGTGGCCTTCTCCCAGGCGACGCGGACTTCTCCCATAAATATATCTTACTCCTCCATGACGAATGTAAGATATATTTATGAAGAAAGATGGAATATTTCTGCCTAAAAACCACGCGGTATTTAGATTGTTATGTAGTTAGCATCATAAATATTGGCTTGAAGCAATTAAAAAAAGGAATACATGTAAGAATTGTAGCATTTTTGATATTTTTGTCACAAGCTATCTCGTTGCTGGAGGTAACTGTAAAAATTCTTATTGACAGCCCTGTAGGTATACTGCACAAAAGAAAAAAAGGTTTCAGGCCGTACGACAAAATATCATGTAAAAAAACAACTAAATTTGCGCGAAATTGCGTTTTGCTTTTTCAAGAGCCGTCGATTGTGCCTTGAGGTCTGCCGAAAGAAAAATACGAAACATGGTGACTTTTACAGAAGAGTTTATTGCCTTTTGTTCTTGAAAGTTTAAATAAAATAATTTTGTTCTAAATGGACAAAAAAAAGATTGAAGTTAAGCTCTCGCGCCGAAGCCTGGCGTCGTTTCTTGCGCCTCTTCTCTGCACAGCACGTCACCGGCGAGCGTGGCAAAGCATGCGACGGTGTCACGGTTTGCGCACGCAGGTACACAGCAGGACTTCGAGTTGTCGGGTACATCTTGATGGGAAGAAGCTTTTTTCCACTCTTTTTGCGTGATGTATTTTCCCTATTTCGACTGTTTTGCGTGGCGGTGTCCTCCTGTGGTCTTCCACTCTCTTGATATCAGCAGATGTTTAGCGCTGCCGCGTCAGAGCATCCACTAGTAGCTTGCTCTTTCTTACGTACACATAGCAATCACTCTCTATTGTGAGCGCCAGGACCACCATTTAGGCAGCAACACAAAAGCCCAGTGAACGGGCTTTCTCAAACGACGAAGCGATGTGGTGTTAACGAATGCGCGCCGTGGGAGGCTCACGCCTCGTTTGTGCTTAAATCTGCTTTCAAACGGCAGTCTCTTGCGTCACCTGAATAGTTCCGCTTTTAACCGTAGTATACATGACCGCAGTATGCGTGACGGAGAAGTCCACGTCACCTGATGCCGCCCGTTGATTAGGCATCGCGTTTTGGAGTGTGAGGAGCCGCCCTCGGATACAAAGGGCACAACGAGCCTGTTATGGCTACGCACTGGCGGCACCTCTGATTATCTACACGATGCTCGCCGTTTCTTCCCTTGCAGCTGAAAAGCCGGACAAGGGGGAAGCGGCGACAGTAAACTCCGTTCTTTCTATGGACCTAATCGTGTCAGCTACCATCGCCGGTGCCGTGCTGTGTGGCGAAGAGGCGTTAAGAAGCGACGCCGGGTTGTGGTGCGAGAGTTAAAATTCAAAAATTGTTTTCTCGCTGTAAACAAAAATCACTTTGATTAAACTTTCAGAATGAAACGACAATCAATTGTTCTTCCAAACCCATCATATTTTGTATTTTTACTTGGAACACCTCAGAGTGATATAAACGACTGTTTATGCGTCAAAACGCACTTTTTGGCAACTTCAGGACTTGTTTTTATTGCGAGATATTTATTCGAGCAATTTAAAAAAAATTTATATATTATATACCTGCAGGGCAGCCGGCAAAAAGTTCGACTAAGTCCCCGAATGAATTATATTTTTGTAGGAAAAAAACTAAAATGTTAGATTTAAAAAAATTGTGTTTAAAAAAATAATAAAATTAAAACAAAACTGCACAAGCCTCAACCACAATGCAAGTCGAAAGCCATGCAGATTTAAGAAAACAAAAAATTGTTTGCTGTTTTATAAGAAATCAAATTTTTCCTAAAAGATGGTTGATACCTAATTTCACGCTTTTTATCAAAAATAAAACCACGCACGCGCAATAAAAAATTTTTTTCGTCAGAAATATTTTAGGGTTTAGCTACAAACAATGCGGCAAAAGGCCATGCATTTTTTTTTTAGAAATCGAATGTGGTCGAGCGCAACGTCTGGGACGTTTGACATGTAATGACCCGCATCGCGTTTCGGAGTGTGAGGAGCCGCCCTCGGATACAGAGGGCACAACGGGCCTGCTATGGCTACGCACTGGCGGCACCTCCGATGATCAACACGATGCCCGCCGTTTCTTCCCTTGCAGCTGAAAGGACGAACAAGAGAAAGCGGCAGTAAAATCTGTTCTTTCTTTTGACTTAATCGTGTCAGCTATCGTCGCCGGTGGCGTGCTGTGCGGCATGAAGAGGCGTTAAGAAGCGACGCCGGGTTAAGGTGCGAGAGTTCAAATCAAAAAATTGTTTTCTCGCTTTAAACAAAAATTACTTTTATTAAACTTTCAGAATCAAAAACAATCGACTGTTCTTCCAAACCCAACATATTTTTTTGTTTTTACTTGGACCACCTCAGGGTGAAATAAACGGCTGTTTATGCGTCAGAACGCACTTCGGGGCAACCTCAGGATTTTTTTTACTGCGAGATATTTAATTCAGTTGTTGAAACATTTTTTTTATAGATTATATACGCTGCAGGGAAGCCGGTAAACATTTACATTAAGTCCCCGGAGCAATTAAATATTTTTAAAAATAAAAAAACTGCTAAAATTTAAGAAAAAATTGTGTTTAAAAAAAATTGAAATTAAATAAAGTTGCACAAGCCCAATTACATTGCAAGTCGAAAGCCGTGCAGATTTAAGAAAAAAAAAACTTGTTGTGTTTCATAAAAAATCTGATTTTTTCTGAATTATAAAATGATGCCTAGTTCCACGCTATTTTTAAAAAAATTAAAACCGCGCTCACGTTATCAAAAAAAATTTTTTCGTCAAATATAATTTTGGGGCATGGCTCCGGACAACGCGGCAAGAGGCCATAAATTTTCTTTAGAAATCGAAGGTGGTCGAGCGCAACGTCTGGGACGTTTGACATAGAATGACCCAAGTTGATAAATGTAAAAAAAGTTCCATCTTGAGAGTGGCTTTCCGGAGGTGAACCAATTCCACGTAACAAAAACTTCAAGCTTGTCGTCTGTTAAACCCAACTCGTCACAAACCGAGTCCGTGATTAATAGGTAATTCTTGTCTCGTTGAGTTATAGTACATTTTTCGCCCAGCGGTGTAACTCTTGACCAAACATATTTATTTGTAGGAACTGTGAGCGCTGTCAGTTTTAATTTATGTGCACAAGCTGTTTGACAGGCTTCTAGAAAAGCAGCCAAAAAGTTTGCTTGACAACAACTGCATAGAATTAAGGAAACGGCACTTTTTCTCGTTTTTCCAATAGAGTTCAATGGATTCGCTGGTGTCAAGTGATGGCTGCCGGTGGTTCCATTGGCCCCCGGCAAGACAAGCCTGAATCAGCGATCCAGTCTAAATCAGTGATTTTTGCCCAATTTTGTTGTAACCGACGCAGCTGTTGTCGCAACAACCCGTTCATCACAAGCCGTTGCAGTCGCACTCGGTGAGAATAACGCAAGTGTCTGAATCAACATTTAGACAAAAGCTAATAGTGCTTGCTAGAGGTTGTAACTGCTTGTAACATATTTTAGTAACTTTTAGTAACTGAAGTGTGTAACGGGAGTTATGGTAACATTTACTAAGGAGGTTAGTAACCGTTCTTTTTTTCTTCCTGAGCTAGCGCCCACCAGCTCGAGAAGCTAGATAAGTGGCCGTAGCTACCGATAAATTCAAAGACAGCGAAATATTTTTTTTTCTGTCACGGTATAGGGTTGAAGGCATTGCATCTCCTACACTTAATGTTACCACACACATTGTACGCATACTTAAGTTTCCCAAAATATCTCTTAGATGGAACACATTCACGCCTCATGCCCTTTACTGACAGAATGGGCTGCTCTTCAGCCTTTTATGCACGACTTTTTTAGGCGCGCCTTTTTCTCGGGAATCACTTAAGTATTTTATAATTTTTGCAAAAATGTGGCTTTGTTTTCAATAATATTGTTCTTGAACAATAAATTTTTGTGGTGTCGAAGGAATGAATGCTTTAGTAAAAAGAAAATGCGGCCGCTGTGAATGTTTTCGTCCCTCGATGTAACAACCTGCTCATCTGAGCTTCTTTGTGGCCATTTTCTTGCGTTTTCTCATATCCACGCATCAACAGTAGTAATGATTACGAGCTCAAATGTTTTCTATTGCAATAATTCTTATTTTAATCTTTTTGGCTGGTAACAACCGAAGTTACTACCCGCGGCATCGGTGATTTGGCAAAGAGCTAGTAGAGTTATAGTAATTGCCACAGAGGGGTGCACCTGTTGCGTTTGCTATTTTTTTATTTAAACCTTTACTCCAGAGTAGTTCAGTGTGAATTCTTAAGAATGCACAATACAATGCTCTGAAACGGAAAGTATAAGAGCCATTTCCCTTCTTTTTCCGAAATATTAAAAAAAAGCCTCAGGTGTGGATAAGAAAGACGGCTTCTCCAAACCCCCCCCCTCCCACACCCCCTTATAATAGTACGATGTATATGCTTAAAATTGCGTGTCTTTGGAAACAACTTAGTATTGCAACTTTCAACTTTAAGTTTTTTTTCCTCTCCCGATATTTTCTCGCATAGCTAGATATGTTTCCGACAGGACTATTCTAGATGGCTCACCTTTGCCTGCTCGACCTAGAATTACATCAGTAAGACAGTAAGAGTACGGTGATGCCGCTATATTTGTAGGAACGAACAGTGAATGGTTTATAAAGTAAATTAAGTGTTGCGAAGAACGCTTTAAAAAGACCTAATTGATCAAACCCAAAAATACGCCTCGGTTCAATTCTACGAGCAGCGTCCTTACTATCTTGATAAAGGTTCCCAATTCCAAATAATCCCTATTGCTTCCTCATCGTGCCGAGGTGAATGAAACCATGGCATTGGCTCAAGCGCGATCTGCGCAGTTCAAAAAGAAACAAAGGAGCGCGCAAAATGGAGTTTCACGAATGCGCGTTTGGCGAATGCGAATGATTGAGACCCTCCACATAGGAAAGTTTTATGATTTCCCGATCAAACTAATGCCTAAAGTTCCAAGTAATTTTCGGAAATTAAGACACAAATCCACGTTCAGGTTGCATGCGTCTTCGTGACGAACTTCAGTTTCTTTTGTACATATCTGCTGAGCGATCGCGTGATAATAAGGACACCTTTGGCAAATCTCCTATTGTGGCCGAGTCTCTGTGGCGTTGCTGACGTGGAGCAGGGTTCCCTTTTGCTCCACATCTGCTTCGTGTCATTCTTTTGATTTATTTAGCTATTTGCATTCGCGTCAGAACGCGGTACAATTGGAAGTTGAACAATAAATACCTATAGAAATATGAAATAATGTGCATTTTGTGGACCGTCTACATAATTTTCTTTTCCTATATACAAGATTAAAATTTGTGTGTTGATTTTATAATTTAATGCTATAGGATTATTTAGCTACTCACCACAGATTTTCGTCTATCTTGAATCGGTCCACGAATATGGTTCCAGCTAAACTTTGCAGAAAACTGTTCCCGCCAAAGTTAGCAAGAAACGTTTCTGCTAAATCTAGAGGAAAATTGACGTTACGTGGCATATGCTCTTTATAAGTTTTCCCGCTAAGATTAGCGGAACAGTTCTCCGCCAAATTCAAAAGGGAAACTGAATTGGTGCATAGGTCACCTGACGTCAATTTTGTGCTAAATGTGCTTGGAATATTTTCCGCAAAAGTTAGCGGAACCATTTTATGGCAATTTTAGCAGAAACGTTTTCCTTCAAATGTGGCAGACAATTGACGTCATGTGCCCTACGCGCCAATACAACTTACCCGATAAATTTATCGAAATACTTTCCGTGACGTGAGCTATACACCAATTCAGTTTCCCCCTAAATTTAACGGAAAAATTGACATCACGTAACTTATGCACCAATTCAGTTTTCTTGCTAAATTTATCGGCACAATATACATGGACTAAATTGTCGAAAATTCAGTCTATGTGTTCCATTCTTAGTCCTCGAGATCGGGCACCTGCCCATGTGAGCAACAATAAATTCTACGGCATTCATAGATAATCATCGCTTACAGCTGCACGTATGATGGCAGTACTCCTTATATTATGACACTAGAATTTTGAGTGGCCACGAAGACAAATTTGGGAGAGAAATCATCGAATCATTTGCCATCTCTCTACCTTCATTATAATGACAAAGATAGAGATTTAATTTCTAACACTAGAGATGACTAGAGTACTGATACCTCGTCCTGACGCTAGTGCTTTCTAAACTTTTGAATTTATATTACATTTCCATTTGGGACTGTCAACAGCAATATTTCCGCACCTTTATTATCACTGACAATGAGAGATGTCGAATTCTTAATACCAGAGATAACTAGGTTACTGATACCTCGTTGTGACCCCAGTGCTTTTTCAAATTTAAATTTATTGTAAATTTCAGTTTCGTTTAGCTATTTTTTCTTTCCTTCTATGGGAACGTTGAAACCTTTGGGGAGCAGATTTATATGTTCTGTCATTCGATGTTGCTGCTCAATGAAAGAAGTCCTGTTTCTGTCCTCATCCTCGGTGTTTTATTTTTTTATGTATTCGTAGATTATCACCGCTATGGTTTCTACGAACTTGCCTCGACCATCAATTTGCTGCCCGTCAATATTTTTTCATCGGATGTAGCTCTACATATTATTACATCAGCAACGAATAAAAATAAATGCGTAGAAATAGAGGATAAGCTTCTGAATGCAGCTAACTATCTTTAAGTATAGGTTTTTGTTAATAGTGAGAAATGAGCTAGTTGATACTTTGTTCCTTTTGACAAATGCGCCGCAAGACAAGGACATAAAGTAAGAGACACTGCACAAGCGCCGCAATCAACTCACTGTTTATGGAAACGACAGTAACTGCTTATACACCCAATCGGGCGTCTCAAGCTGGAATTCAAGTTATGTATTTCTTAAATGAACAGTAGGGGCACTTTTTCCTCTGACACCCCTTGCATATTGACGTTGAATGACTCATACATTTCACTAAAAATCTTGTTTCTTAACTTGTCCAGAATGTTTGTGGTTTTCTAGTTCAGGGGCACATGGGCATTCATTGCAATGAATAGCTGAATTGCCCAAAGGGGGATTTCTCAGAGACAGCGCGTGCTCTCGTGTTTTGTAATTGATGCTCCTGGCCCGTTTGCCTAACGTACGCTTAACAGCATGTCATTGGAATTTCATACAAGACCGAGGAGGCAAAATCTACGAACTGCTTTGAGTGAGTTTTTTTGCATATGTCAGCCGCAAATTTTCGGTTGTTGATTTTGTGGCAGAGATCAGACAGCTTCCCTTGTGCCGAAAACCCTACCCGCACATCAAAGTGCAACGCCACATTTTTTAGGTTGTGTTAAATCTTGTGTATATAAGGTATAATGACGGGTCTCACTTTTTCTTGGACATGTTGCACACCCTGGGCATCAAAGACAAGGAAGCTGGGGATGTTTTATACTTTTCGTCTTCCCCAAGCTTGCGCCTAACTGGCCGAAGTATGAGTGTGGGAAGTGTGCTGATAAGATTCAGCAAATACCATGTAAGCCAATACTGGCAACTCCCGCAAAGCGCGGGCGAAAAGTGACCGCAGGGTCCCAGGCGAGCTCGGATTCTCTGCTAGCAGACAAATTTTCTCCAACGCATTGGTTTTCCCTGTCTCCGTGTGAGGTGACCAATGGAAAAAAATTGACACGGGCATTTGCTGCTTTGAGTGTTAAAAATAGGTGCGGCCTCATGAGTGAAGAAACTTTTCTTCGCGTGGAAAAGATGTTAAAGCTTGCAGTTTTGAAGCTCCTGAATGAAACACTCTTATACAACTTATGTAAGCCATGCAAAAAAGCACAAATGTACCTTCGCTCCGTTTTTGTTTTAAGGCAATGTACAAAACTGTTGCAGCATAGGTTGGTTTCAATTTTGCTGTTCTTATCTATCAATTCGTTCTGTTGTTTCATTTCCCAGTTCTCATGAATATCTTGCAACCGTTTTGTCGAATCGGCGAGCTGGCTAATCTTGTTAAGACCATATCTGGATGAAGAAGCAAAAGGTAGTTTTTAACCACGTGCGTTACTGCGATGTCAGTATGCTCTGGAAGAAGTCTATTGTGCACATTCACATCAGACGCTAGTACTGAAATTAATAAACGCGTAGTTACAAAAAAAGTAGATTTCTCGCGCGTACAAAAGAAACAAGAGCAAACAAAGGTAATTTCGGTCACGCTATCTACGGTGCACAAATTTCGATTGTTAGCACCGGGACGACTAACGTCGTCTGCATCTTCAATGATAATGGCCTGGACCCGTTGGACCGTGTTTCAACTCCTTTCATTTTTCAAAGCCCACATTATTTTTATGTTTAAAGCAACACTACGCCTCCGCGTTCTTTCTTCCTCTTGCTTTTATGTTGTATTTTTGTTGCTTTCTTCACTCTTTTGTTTACGTGACGTTGGAACCATCGCGTACTTTTGCTTTGCCTTGTTTGGCATAGTTTTCAATTTCTTGCGGTCGTTTCGGCTCTCACTACCGCCGGTAAGTCTGCTACGCTGTGCCCGGACACTTTGAGGGCCGTTTGCAACCTTGTAGTTGTTTTTGCTTGCTTCCCCTATAGTCCGCGATAACCTCCTATTTCCGCCTTCGATTGTATTTCTTATCCAAAATCTTTATATGTATGTCCGTCTTGATATTTAATAAATATATTAAAAAGTGTAAGCTCGTTACACATTTCTATTCGGATTTTATTTGAGTTCGCGGGAGCGTCTGCTATGGATCACCGTTTGCTGGTCAATCGGCTTCTTCGGGCCTATACCAGCGCATACTTGGAGATGGCAGGCATACCGTGTTCTGCCTACCACTGCGAAAACGAGTTTTGCGATGTGGTGAAAATCTAAATCGGGAGTAGTAAAGTTACTGCAGCATTCATATTAAACCGGAAGAGCTATCCAAGTCTGGATTCAAAATCTCCACTGACGCCTCAACAGACGATTATGACAACTCCACGGTAATCGTGGAGAACTTCACGGACGACAGACGAGAAGCATAACTGAACACCCAGTCCTCTGTAGCCGGCTGGGCAGCTAGAATGATCCGTTATTATGCATGCCAAGTTTAACTGCAATTAAAAACACGGATCCCCTCGAAATACATTCTGTTGAAGAACAAAACATATTCTCATGCGAAAATGACACCACCTTCCGATTTAGCTCGTCACCTATTCGGTAACATCAGCCGTGCTTTCGGCACACATTTCACTGATATATTGCACCGGAGAAGAGTTCAGCAGAAGGCGGACTTGGGGCCGCTGATCGACACTCAAAGAAAAGGCACGGTGTGCAAATATTTTCTGGACACGTACGGCAACAAGTACTTGAATGTACTTTCAGTCTGCTTTGTAAAGCGAGCAAACGAAAATCGTGCCAGTCACTGAGGAAAAAAATGCGGAACAAAAAAAGCGTCCGACTCCTATTTACCGGAAAGTTTGAGCTGGACCAACACCACCTAAAGGAGAAGGCCAAAGCACGCCTCCAGTGACGTCACAACAGCAGGCTGACGTCCGCCCCGATATAGCGCCATGCTGAAGGCTTCGCGCGTAGCTCTTACATCGTAGGAACAGGGGTTTTCGCTCTTTTTTGTTTTTCTGAGCGAACATGAGATCTGTGAATGCCAAGCGATTTAAAGAATAAATTGTAGAACACAGAAATCTTATTATAACCTACAATTATTCTGGTGAAATACAGGAAAATGATATCTTGAGACAGATGTGTTATTTTTAAGCGATAAACTGGGTGGTGTAATTATCTCTGAGCGACATGGGAGTTGTATATAATAGGAGTCCCTATGAAATGGCAATAATCGAAGTAATGGGACTGGGTAAAATGAACTACAGTAAAAGTCGGGTAAATGATGCAGAGCCATTCATTTTATTTCATTTTATTCACCTCAAAGGCTTACGAAGACGCATTACATGAGGGGAGATTCAAATATAAAACACAAAAAAAAGTAATAGAACATAAGAATAGACACCAATAAGTAAAAATCACACGCAAAAAAGCTCTCATTGACATGTTATTGTTACGATGCAGTTTTATATTTTAAGGTTAACAGTTATACAAATTGATTCACTTTTTTTAAGTGAAATCTGATTGCACTCAGTTACAATATGGTAGTGCAGTTTGTTCCAGTCAGTGATGCAAAGTACTAAGGGAGAAGAGGGAAAGTGTTAGTATGGCACTGAAATGGTTCAATCTAGCAGGAATTGTCTACCTTGGATTATATAAGATTGGCCAGCCCGGCAGTAAGTAGATTGAAATTCGGAATCTGAGTAGTATATACATTTTGAAAACAACATTTATGTTAGTTCTTAAAGCCAAGACACTAGTTTCGAATGAATAATCACTGCATATAAATCTGGCTTCTTCGTTCTGAAGTTTCGAGCCTCAAGATTAGGAAATTTGGGTGTGGATTCAAAATTATGCTTGCGTATTCTAAATTGGGAGGATAAACCCGAGTAGTTTTTTTTTGTTTCCATGGAAGCTAGATACAATGTTCCTCTAATTAAACCAAGTGTTTAGTGTGCTATTTGTTATTAGCTTAATGTGCTCGTTTCATTATATTGTGCCCGGAAAATACACGCCCAAATGCTCGTGCTATGATGGGTGTTCTTGTGGTTGTGAAAGTAATGAGTAATGGGTTAGTGTTTTAGTGGAGGATTATGTTACATACATTTGTCTATTTACGAGAGTAGTGGATTGTGGGACATGATTGAGTCAACAACCAATCAATACAAGGGCATGTGTTTCCGATGAGAACATATGTTTCTGTGATGGCCTGGAACTGAGCTCGGTTGGTTTGACATGCTTTTTTGAATACCAGCTGAACGTAGAGGAAAAGCGAAGGAGAGGAGAAAGCAAAAAACCACACTGCTGGACTATCAGCCTTTTAATAAAACTTCCTTTTCCTCGACACTATACGAAAAAGTATCTTCTTCTTCACCTGTCGGATCTTAGATCTTAGATATAAAAAAAAAACTTACTTTTCCTCGACACTTACCGTAGAGTTAACTTCTTCTTCAGCTCTCGAACCTTAGAAACACTTTCTTTTTCTCTACACTTTCCGTAGGGTAAGCTCTTCTTCAGCTGTCGGATCTTCGCATTCAAATGAACCCGACTTGGTTGCTCCGAGGGTCCGCTCCCCGCAGATATATTTTTTGTTTGGGAAAGAGCGCAACGGAGGCGGAACTTAAGCATTCTCCACCACTCTCCTCAATGGGTAGCGACTCGAGGGTCGCCCTCCCAAGTTGTTTCCGGTGTCGTGCGACGACGGTGATGTTTGTGAAGTCGGGAGCACATTTGCATTACCGACAATGTGCCGAAAGACGGCCAACCGACGTTAGTGCGGCCACAGAGGCTGCATATTCTCTGGTGCGGTCGTTTATACACCTTCCTGTTTGCCCTATGTAGCATTTGCCACGTGACAAAGAGATATCGTAGACAACTCCTTTTTCGCATGGAGCGTAGGGTGTTCGATGCTCAGTGCCGTAGGTGGTCGTCACGTTCTGGTCGGTCTCCTGGCTCACCCTATGGCGCATGGCGTACCCTTGTTGGGGGCTGAGCACACGACATGGATGCCTTGTCGGCCAGCGATCTTTTTTAGACGGGATCAGTCATCGTCGGTCTCCCGTGCGATCAACAACGACGATCGCACGGGGCGTCGGTAGGAGCATTGAAAATTAGCAGGCGGTGCTCACCGTCGGTGTTGACTCCACAACAAGCAGAACGAAAGCAACGTGACGAAACTATTAAAAAAAAAAGAGCTTCACTTTTTTTTTATGCATGTTACTTGTTTGTTTATTTTCTTTCGCGGCGTTGTTAGGAACTAAAAATAAAACAAGGGAAATGAACAACGTAGTCCAGCGGCATCAAGTGTGTTTTCAGCTGAACTCTTGGTTGGTGAAATATATCAGAGAAATGTGTGTCGAAGGCACGGCTGATGACGAGCTAAGTCTTAAAGTGGTGTATTTTCGCATGCGAGCGTTTCTTGTTCTTCAACAGAATGACTTTCGAGGTGTTTTATGTTCTGAAAGCAAGCAGGATCACAGATCTGACTGGCTGCACTCCTGAATACATAGGACTGGGTGTTCAGTAGTACATTTGGCCTGTCATCCGTGAAGTTCTCAGCGATCTCCGTGGAGTTGTAATACGTCTGTTGCGCCGTCAGTGGCGATTTTGAAGCCTTACTTGGATAGCTTTTGCAGTTTAATTGGAAGTAACTTAATTATTCACGTCTGTTTGGTCTTCGGGAAGCGGAGAAGGAGTTTCCACCACATCACAAAAACTTGTTTTTGCAGGTAAGCCGCACATGGCATGCCTGCCATCTTTAAGTACGCGCTAGTGTATGCCCGAAGGCGGACAGTTGATCAACCAATGATGACCCATAGCCAACGTCACCGCGTATACTCAACCAAAATCCGAATAGATATGTATAACGAGCTTACGCGTTTTAATATATTTGTTAAGTATAAAAAAGTACATATGAAGATTTCGGATCAGAAATTCGATCGAAGGCGAACATAGGAAGCTATCAAAGACAACAAGGAAAAAAAAATAAAAGAGGCCGCATCTTCACGTGGTGAATGATGTTGATTGGGGCGAAGCTCTGGTGGTGCTGATGATACTGATTTTATTGTTCATAGGTAGTGCTGATGGTGCTGATTTTTTTTATTGCTCATAGGTAGTGCTGAGTTCCGGGTTACGTTTCGACTTCATTACTACTGCTTTATGGTCGGTGAAATGCAGAGCCAGTGGTTCTTCTAGCGGATCAGCTTGGATCCTCTAGAAGCCGTGGGAACGCATCTCCACCGCTTAAGTCAACGGTCCATGTCACAAAGAGAATGTGTGGTATGCATCGTGGTTATATACGCAGTTGAGCATTTGACTGCAGCGCCCTTTCGTCTATAAACGTTGAGTCAATGCATGCAAAGTTTAACGCGAATATATACGCATTTGACCGCAGCGCCTTCTCCTGTATAGACGTTGAGCGGCTACATGCAACGTTGGAGTGAAGCGTAGTGGTTAAGACGTCTGCCTCGTAAGCAAGCGGTCCTGAGTTGAAACCCCCGTGCGGGCGTACATTTTCTTTTTTTCTTTTTTAAGTGGGCCGATTTCGGAGGCAGTACAATCGATGTGAGCACGGGCGCCGGACGAATGGACAAGGCTAGACCCTAAGGAGCTTCGCCCCTAAAAAGTTGCAGACGGTTTTTCAGATGTCCGGGCATAGCGTAGCAGACGAACCGGTGGTAGTAAGTGACGAAGCGAAGGAAGGGAAGTAAAACCTAGAGCCAAACAAGGCAAAGCTAAATACGCGAACGTCAAGGAAACACAAGAAAGAAGAAAGAAAACAGAAACATAAACGCAGGAGGAAGCAAGACCGCGTCGGCGTAGCGTCGCCTCAAAGATAAAAAGAAAATAGACTTTGAAGAATGCTAGGAAATGCAGGACCATCCAGTCGGTGCTTTATCTTTTCTTTTTCTTTTGTAACTCCACTTTTATTAGTTTTATTAATAGCGTCAGATTTGCATGTGCACAATCGACTTCTTCCAGAGCATTCTGACATCGCAGTAACATACTTGGTTCGAAATTGCCTTCTGCTTCTTCATCCGGCGCCAATCGGGATAAGCCAGCTCGACTATTCGACTATTCGACGAAAAAAGAGCAATACATTCATGAGAAGTTGGAATAGCAACAAGAAAATGAATTGATCAATAAGAACAGTAAATTTGAAACGTAGCTATGTTCTGAAAGTTTTACAGTGCCCTTTTTTAAGAAACAGGGCGAAGGAACATCGTGCTTTGCCTGGCTTACATAAGTTCTGACAGAGTGTTTTCTTCAGGAGAGCCAGAAAATTGCACCCTACAAGCTGTAACATCTTTACAACAGGAAAAAAATGTCCCCTCGTGTAGTGGCACCTATTTTTTAACATTTAAAGCAGCGAATACTCGTGAAATTTTTTTTCATTGGTCACCTCACACGGAAATAGGCAAAACCAATGCGTTGTGGAGAATTCGTCTGCTAGCGGAGACTCCCAGCTCGCCAGGGGCGCTGCGTTCACTTTTTGCCCGCGCTCCACGGGAGTTGCCAGTACTGGCCTACATGGTATTTGGTCTGACTTAGGATTATCCATTGGTCTGACGTAGGAGCGCGCGATTAGGCATATTCTCTCCTAACCTATTTAGATATCAGAAACAGCTTTTCGATAATCGATTATCGACCAATAAATTTATCATCGACCGATGATCGGTTGATATACGATCATCGCTAAATGGAGAGATCCATTGATAGTCGGTGATGTCTGTGACGTGTTGTCGCGTGACACCATGACACATGAAAAATTTCGAATTGTAATTCCTGCGAAAAAGACGTTGACCTCTCGTCCCTCGCCCGGTTTTGAACCAGCGACCTTCATTCAGTGCGGTACCTCTCCGCCACGGATGCAAGCGCCTCTTTGGTGCTTAGACGTTGGATACAATCGTGGGATGCGCGAGGACTCGCCACTATGTTAAGCTATGTCAGGTTCAGTTAAGCTATGGCAGTTGGTGTTACGTCTATAAGGTGGCGCTTGA